>JAIGNY010001329.1:1160000-1222500 GCA_020152595.1 Chiridota heheva
GGTGGGCTCGGTGTCGCGCCAAAACCAAAACAACACACAATCAAATGACTGTGTAACTGTAACTTGTTTAAGTTGTAACGTTACAAGGCCTAGCCTAGTGCAATGACAGTATGACCCGTGTGTTAAGTTGTCGTGATCACTGATAACCTAACGTCCCAAGTTCTGAAGTTACGGAACGTTGAACTTGTACTGCCATACTGCTTTGACTGTAGCCTGCCTGTTGTTAACTTAGCCTAAATTAATACTGTGAAAGTGTCAGTGGTAGCCTACTGCCAGTACTGGTACTACAATTTACGTAAGACGAAGAAGTAGCCTACTTTGTGGGAAGAAAATATATTTTAAAAAAAATCCTGAAGCAGTGAAGGCTGAAGAATCAGAAACACTAATGGCCGACGATTTGAATTGAAGTATTTTGCTCGATGAAGTTGAAAAGCGAAGACGAAAATATGCTGGGTATCGAAAACATAGAAATTGTAAGTTGCAAATTGAATTTGAAAAAAAATTCATATTCAACTTTTAAACTGAAGAGTGAAGTTTAACTTAACGTGAAGTTTAACGAATCTCGAATGGGCAGTTCAGAAAATGTGTAGGCCTAGGCCTACAGGAAGGGGGAAGGGGGTTGGTCAGGTGACATGTCCAGATACCGCCCCGGAATCCCAATCACGCTGAACTCCCCCGGAATCACGCTGACCCCAGAATCCCAATCCGCTGAACCCCGAAATTCCAATCCCGCTGAACCCCCCCGGAATCCCAATCCCGCTGGAATCCCAATCCGCTGGAATCCCAATCCCGCTGGAATCCCAATCCCGCTGGAATCCCAATCCGCTGGAATCCCAACCCGCTGAATCCCAATCCCGCTGGAATCCCAATCCCGCTGGAATCCCAATCCCGCTGGAATCCCAATCCCGCTGGAATCCCAATCCGCTGGAATCCCAATCCCGCTGGAATCCCAATCCCGCTGGAATCCCAATCCGCTGGAATCCCAATCCGCTGGAATCCCAATCCCGCTGGAATCCCAATCCCGCTGGAATCCCAATCCCGCTGGAATCCCAATCCCGCTGGAATCCCAATCCGCTGAATCCCAATCCCGCTGGAATCCCAATCCCGCTGGAATCCCAATCCCGCTGGAATCCCAATCCCGCTGGAATCCCAATCCCGCTGGAATCCCAATCCCGCTGGAATCCCAACCCGCTGGAATCCCAATCCCGCTGGAATCCCAATCCCGCTGGAATCCCAATCCCGCTGGAATCCCAATCCCGCTGGAATCCCAATCCCGCTGGAATCCCAATCCCGCTGGAATCCCAATCCCGCTGGAATCCCAATCCCGCTGGAATCCCAATCCCGCTGGAATCCCAATCCGCTGGAATCCCAATCCCGCTGGAATCCCAATCCCGCTGGAATCCCAATCCCGCTGGAATCCCAATCCCGCTGGAATCCCAATCCCGCTTGAATCCCAATCCCGCTGGAATCCCAATCCCGCTGGAATCCCAATCCCGCTGGAATCCCAATCCCGCTGGAATCCCAATCCCGCTGGAATCCCAATCCCGCTGGAATCCCAATCCCGCTGGAATCCCAATCCCGCTGGAATCCCAATCCCGCTGGAATCCCAATCCCGCTGGAATCCCAACCCGCTGGAATCCCAATCCCGCTGGAATCCCAATCCCGCTGGAATCCCAATCCCGCTGGAATCCCAATCCCCGCTGGAATCCCAATCCCGCTGGAATCCCAATCCCGCTGGAATCCCAATCCGCTGGAATCCCAATCCCGCTGGAATCCCAATCCCGCTGGAATCCCAATCCCGCTGGAATCCCAATCCCGCTGGAATCCCAATCCCGCTGGAATCCCAATCCCGCTGGAATCCCAATCCCGCTGGAATCCCAATCCCGCTGGAATCCCAATCCCGCTGGAATCCCAATCCCGCTGGAATCCCAATCCCGCTGGAATCCCAATCCCGCTGGAATCCCAATCCGCTGGAATCCCAATCCCGCTGGAATCCCAATCCCGCTGGAATCCCAATCCCGCTGGAATCCCAATCCCGCTGGAATCCCAATCCCGCTGGAATCCCAATCCCGCTGGAATCCCAATCCCGCTGGAATCCCAATCCCGCTGGAATCCCAATCCCGCTGGACTCCCAATCCCGCTGGGCCCCCTCCGGAATCCAACTGAAGCTGGAATCCCAATCCCTGAATCCCTCGGAATCCCAATCCGCTGAATCCCCCGAATTCCAATCCCGCTGAACCCCCTCCATTACCCCTGAATCTCAATCCTTCTGAACTCCCAGGAATCCCAATCCCGCTGAACCCCACCTCCAAAATCCCAATCCCACTGGAATTCCAATCCCGCTAAACCCCAGAATCCCAATTCCACTGAACCCCGAACCTAATCCCACTGAACCCCGGAATCCCAATCCCGTTGAACCCCCCCAAAATCCCAATCCCGCCTGACCCTTGCCTCTCCCTTGCCCCACCCCTGAATCCCATCCTAGTTCACGGACCTCCCGTATCCCAGTTCACGGACCCTCCCCCCTGAATCCCAATTCCATATGTCACTCTGACCCCCCTGTACACATATTTTCTGGAACTACCCAATGTCGAGCAGAGTAAGAATGAGTAAGATTAAACAGTTAAAAATACAAGAGCAAATTAGGCCTAACGTTAGGAATGTCGTCTAATGTTAGGTAACTTGGAGCTTTTTACCTTAACTTGTTTAACGTAACGTTAGATTATTTGCTACTTGAAGTTGTAGGCCTCATTTGTGCCAACAACTTGAACAAACCGTGGCAGTACTTGCATGGATATCCATGTAAATAATCAAAGCATAAATGCTTACACTACTCTCCCGAATCCGTGCAAATAGCCACAACCATATTATCAATTCTCACGATGCCAAAAGCTTTTGGAAATGACGAAACAAATAAAATACTATCAATCAATGAATTTAAAATCCATGATTAATAAATGAGATTTATGGGTTGTAGAACTTGCATGTTGGACATGATTTTAACCGTATGATTTCCAGGTATCATACATATCTAGATCATGTCATCATGCAAATCAATTCAGTTACACACACATCATACATCTATGTCCTACACTGTGTAGCTATGACAGTATGATGGAACTACACTCCCAGCAATATATGATTCACAAATGCAATACAGTCACAATGTTTTTAAGTACTCAAAACATGGACCACTGCATGTTACAACATCTTTTTACATAAAATTGCAAGACAGGTGTACAAGCTATGGCATAAATTTGCTTCACTTTTTTGCAATCATTGTTGTTATGACATTTTGAAAATTGAAATGTATATTTTTCTTTATTGCAGCCAAGTTTTGGGGAGAAACAGACACACAGGGCTCAAATGATAGAGATTCAGTGATGATTGTCGCCAAGTTGAATGCACAGAATGAAATGAGGGCTTTGGTTGATCATGAACTCAGTAAGTATTTTTGCAAGATTCTTGCAGTCCTTCCCACAAACGATACATTGTTACATTTGGTGTTTGTGAAGCCAACATAGCTTGGGCCTTGTGCAAGAGCGCTGGTAACAGAGAGAGACTAGGTTTCTTGAGAATCAAGGAGCCCTGAAAATTTGTGGTATGCTGAAAAGAAAATCTTTGGAGACTTCATGAATCATATGCAATTGTTTCCTACCATATTGCTATTTTCCCCGAACCAGGTTTGGGTGTTTACAACGTTTTTCAAACTTAGGCTACTAGTGGTATTTGTAATCTATCATGTATGTTGAAACAAAAGTGTATTTAAAGTTATACCCTGTATTAAATTATATACAGGAAAAAGATAGTCAGTGCTTGCATCACATGCAGCCTGCTATAAGTTGAAAGACTTGGACATAATTTTAAAATTACAGGTGATAATAATGATTAAATTGCTGTCCATAGCAAGTTGATTAATATAGTTGGTAAATTTTATCTTTTAGCAGATAAAAACAAATTGCTCGCTCCGGTAATAATGAAAGAGAAAAAGCAGGACATGATTTTTTATCATGAACAGTGATGCACATTTTATATATTGATTTTTAAGTTTTGATGTGAAATCTTTTACACTGCATACCATATTTGGTATAAGATATCTCTCAACCAGAAGTATATAAAGTTTATCTGATTGGTATTAAAAACAATCTTAATTATGGGAATATTCTAAATTTTGAGTGAATTCCACATTGCAAAACTTAAATTGTAATTGAGCCATCTTGTAATTGTACATATTTTGTTCTAGATGGTCAATTTTCACTGGTGATTCTGATTCATAATTTTTAGTTGGAACAAAAACTCTTTGTATAAAACTTAAATTTTCTTAAGAAATGTTGACATATTTTGGCACCAATAAGGATGTTTCAGCTGACGTCATGAGGTCACATGGCTTTGTTTACATCGCCATTTTGTAGGAAGGACTGCCATCTGCTGTAAACTTACATATATTTGCATGTTGTTATATAAGATTACTTTTGTAAGTACGCCGAAATCGTTCTGTGCCGTTGGTTGCACTAATTAATAGATGTGTTTAGAATCCACTGATTAGATTACTTGAAGTACTTGGAGGGTAATTCTTTCTTTAAAATAACATTTTATATTAAAAATTAATTCATCTGGCCAGTTCATTTTAACTAGTGTGTGTTTATATGCCCAGCATGTGTTTTACATGCCCAGCACGTGTTTTCATGACCAGCGCGTGCTAGCGCATGTTTAGATCGAGTCTCTTTGTTTTATGTGTGATGGGACTAAGCTGTGTAAAGATCAGATGCGTGAAATAGTCAACGCGCAAAGCTGTGCCCTGCAAAATGGCTCCCAGTTGAGTTAAGAGTCACGTGATGAAATCCCTTTATTGTCAAGAAACTTACTGAAAATGTTGGTAGATGATTTCAGAATATGTGCTTGCTTTTTATTTGATACAGATGATTCAGTCTCTCAGGAAATAGATGAAACGCTTCCAGTTGAACAGTCTACCAACAATCTGTCACTAAGACTGGACTTATCTGATACATCAGATAAATCTGAACAAACTTTGAATAATGAAAAAGAGGTAATGTCATTTTGTAGTTTGATTTTAAAAATCAATAAATTTTCCCAAAGTTGCTGAATGAAGATATTGCATTATCGACATTCATTAATCCATCTGTTTGTCTGCATGTTTGTCCGTTTGTTAGGCTTTCTGTCCATGCATCCATTGTCACTAGAAACAATGGAATATTGCCCTTTGAAAGGAATTTAAACTATTTTTGTGTCTTTCTTGAAAGATATTTATTTATAGAATGGAGGCTTGTCTCTCGACTCATATAAAACAAAACTTCAAAAAGTGCATTTGTGACATTAATAGCATTTAAAAAAAGTTGTTGCTGGCATGAAAGGAAAATCATATAATCTCACCTCTATGGCACTTGAAATCAAGAGTCCTCACATTTTAAACATAAATCTGAACAAAAATTTAACAACGATTCATAGCCTAGAATGGGGATCAAACATACAAGATACAGGATATCCTCTAAATAAATCTGCATTGACTTTCTGTCAGAATTGGCAGACTGATAACCCTGTCTGGTTTTGAAGGAAAAGCATTAAGTTGAGTGTGTTCTTAAGGGGTTTAGGAGCTGAAAGTTAGGGGGTTGTGCATTTCTGTTCGCAGTTGAAGGAAGGTGAGTTGAGAGGTTGGAAAGATAGTGGTTGTAAATTGCTTATATTATGGTCAATGAATGAGGAATGACAAGTAGATGAGTGGAGGGTGAGTGGGTGGTGGGTAGATGAATGCAGGTTTTGAGTTGTTGCTTCTTGTGCTTTATTTTTGTTCTTCTTGATATTTGTCTTTGTCCATCTAGGCTATTAGAGGATCTCTGTATTTTATTCCTGAAATACAACTATTATTTATTTCAATTTGTTCTTTCAGGTATCTGACTTGGCCACAGAGGAAAAGATAAACACGTTGGATGCAGTTAGGCAGGATAATGATTCTGATCATGAAGCTGTAAGACAACACAGACGGAAGAGGAATATGATCAGCAGTGATGAGGAATCAAGTGACGATACAAAGGGAGAAAGTATGTTTTAGTCTATAACTATGGCGATGACCTCTATTATGAACTGTTTTCATTGCCAACTTCAAAATTGGAAAGGAGTACATTACAAGGAAGTGTCTCACCTAATTCAAATAAAATCTTTAAAAAATAATTCAGGGTGCGAGAACCATCATTATTTACAATGAATTGATGGAAAAGAATAAGTTTTAAAAATAATCTGAAAGGTTGCAACTTGGCCATCCAAACTTTTGTTTCGTTTATGATCTTGAGTTTTTATGCATCTTCCATTTTGAATTGCAATGTGAAAAAATAAGAAAAAAATCTTATAATTCAGCAAAAATGTGGATATGCAGAATGAAGTGATTGGTCTAGGAGATGATCGCATTGTAATGGCAGATAAAAATATAAAAAAAATTGTGGTTTTGTTTGTTTATATTTCCACTGTCTTCATTGTATGATACATATACACATAATACATATGTGATTATTAAGAAAATGCTTAACACAAACCCATAAGATTAAATTACCTCCTGCCCCTTCTTTTTCCTCTCCTGACACCCCTAACTAGCTATCCTCCTGTTCTTATCACTGAACATGAAATGGGTAATATTTGGAGACAAGAAAACTTAATAGTTTTCTGTTTCTGTTGATTCTCAATAGATGTCACGAACACTTAGGGTTGGTAGGTGGCTGATAGCATTTTTTCTTCTGGGATTAAATTTTCTTGCTAGTTTTTGCACTTTTTGGTTTATATGTGTTGTACAGTAGTTGATCGTTCAGATGAAGAAAAAAGCAGATAGGGTGAGCACACTTGGCAATTCTGTTTATTTGGCCTATTCTTGAGGTTGGACATCTGGAAATGTTGTGGTGCATGGCAACGTAACAATGCTTTTTTGACGATCTCAAACCTCAGTCAAAGGGGAAAACAAACAGTCAATTATTATTGCAGTCAATGGGAGAAAAACCTATTTTTTATCATTTTACAACAAATACTGGACAGGATTTATTTTTCTTCAAAAAGTATTAGATAATGGTTTTCAATTTATATGATTTCCATTACTTTTCACTGACTGACTGAGGCGACACAAAGTATTCAAAAAAAGTATCCTATTTACTGTAATAATAAAGTTTCCCCTCCAACTTAGCAAAACCGTACTGAGCTCATACAGGGTTACGTCAACTCCTATCGCGAGAATAATCAATAATACAAAGTTGCATTTTCTCATATGAACTTATAAATTCAGAGCTACCAAACTGAATTTGAAACATTTGAACTACCAAAAAATTAGCACTGCTCATTATTGTCCTTTTTGTTCTTGATGATCTAGAAACAAAGGACAGTTTAGCTAAAGAGCCATCATCTACTACCAGTGATATCTATTTTGAAATAGTTCAAACTGACACCTCCCAGACTGCAGTACAACCAGGGACAAAGGGATCTCTTTTGCCAAAGGTAATAGTGACTCTGTTTCTTAAGAATACTTCAAGTTGTATGTAGAATATTTCAAACTGATTTTAGCTGAACATGATTACTTCAGTACTTTGACAAATCAGCTGCTGGGGGAATTTTCCTTTAGTTACCCAACCAATCAACTGCAGTTGCTGGAGGAAAAATTGTAAACAACAATGTGTGCGTATTACATTACCTTTATGTATAACACACATGATTAGCGTTTGAAAGAATTTTTTCATCTGCTTAGTCCCATACTCTGCGTGAATTGTGCAGATGGCGAGGAACTCCCCAGTATTTGATTGGTCAATAAGATTCCCAAATATCAATTGGTCTATTATGGACACATGAATTTCAGCCATGCAATGTTATTGAGATCAATTTTCCGGAAATTGCTGATGCAAATTAGAAAAGATCTATATGGAGTATGTTTTGTTACAATATTCAAATGGTTTATACATTCATTGTTGTACAGTAGCTCTATTTCAATTTCTACGAATTACATTTGGATAAAAAAGAAAGCTATTTGTAAATTTTTCTTAAGGGCAAATCTCTGCTCAATGTTAGATGATGTGACTCATAGAATTGCCTCTGCAGGTTCCTGAATGGACCTCCGGACAATTCATCATCTCCTTACTGAATATAATATTCCTTCAGGAGGTAAAAAATAAAAGTAGAATTGTTCTATGATTAAATCTCTACATTTTAAAATATAATATGTATTTTCCACTGGTAGGTTAATGACAATAAAAACAATTGTTGGTAGAAAATTTTATTTTAAATTTTTCTTTCTTTATTTGTTTATTTCACAAAGGCTCTTGATACTGACCTGTATGATGCAGAGACAGATGAAAGTGATGATGAAGATGCAGCAAATATCAGTAGGGTATCAGCCAAGACCAGAAGAGTTATTATTCACAGCAGTGATGAGGACGAACCCTCACCAAGCAGAGGTGAGTGTTTTATCAGATTTATGTTATATTCAGCCTATTGGTTTAGATTGCTCCAATATCAAGGTGGTATAATAGAATTGAATAAAAGGGAGAACACTGAGCTCCCATTAACCACTGTGATAGCGAGTATGCCAACATGCATGCAGTATAACAACCAAATTGTAGTTTCCCTGTTGACTTGTGTGATAAGGAATTTTAAAATGCAAGATGATCAGAGTATTTATTTTCTTACTTGTCAGGTGATAAAACAAGGAAAAGTTTATTTGATGCAGATTCAACAACAGAACCGAAGGCAGAAATCAAACGGAAGGTAAAGTCATTATTGTATGTGTTGGGAAAAAGCCAGTTGCTGGTCATGACTTAATGGGAAAGATTTTCTACTTAAGTAGAAGTTTACTGTTATGAAAGAGCCATAAATGATAATTTAGAAATGAAAAGAAGACTAAACATTTTGTAAGTTACAATGGTATATGTCAGGAGAGTACTAAAACAGGGCCTTTTGGCATAAGTCACGTAACTAGGATTAACAATCTGAAGAAAAACTTTCAAGTAACAAAATAAGTTTGATTATTTTTCAATACAATATATTTTAACAATTGTCAGGAAAATGTGGGTGTGGTGTCACTCATTTGTAGTAGACTTTCTACACTAGTTGTTTCTTTACAATCTTGTCACATCTAAAACTTATTGTAATAGTTCGTGTTGTTTTGGTGCAAACAGGTGTTTGTGAATTTTGGGAGAGGGGACATGATTGGATAGATTTTTGTTTGCTTCTAATTTTCATTAGAGGACAAAGACACCCATTTTAATAGACCTTTTCAAACCGAGTTTAGCCGAACGTGATTTCTTCAGTACTTCGACCAATCAAATGCTGGGGGAACTTTTCCTTTATTTCCCCAACCAATCAGGTGCAGGTTTGAGAAGAAAAAAATGTAAGCAGCAATACCCATGCTTTTTTTCTATATGTATTATGCACGTATAATACGTGTGCTTGAAAACATTTTTTATACGCTTGGTCCCATGCCGTGCATGAATTTTGCAGACGGCCAAGATTCCTCCAGTATTTTATTGGTCAATAAGATTCCTCCAGTATACGCTTGGTTCATTATGGACATGTTAATCTAGGCCATGTGACATTATATGATTTAGTTATCCGGAAATTGCCGATGCAGATTTTTAAAAGGTCTATAGGAAGCTGTGCTTTCATGCTAGCCTGAGAGTGAGACACAGTGTAATTAATTGATCCAATCATATTTTCATATATGCCGAAAAGTTTCTCTTTAAGCTTACCCGCACCCGACACCTGTATTAATCCTGAAATGTCAGGTATGTCAATTACCGACCTGACTTCCTTTTCAGTGTATTGTGTTTCCACTCCAAACAATGATTGTTTAGCTGCCATTCCCATGCACACCACAGCAAAGTAGCCTAAGGTTATTTGTGTGTACAAGTTACAGAAATCCAGTGCTGAATACACAAGGCACTTTTGTGATTGAAATCACTCATCTGTGATAGGTGTCTTATTGGGAGAAATTTGTTTCGAACTAGTGATAAAATAGCTGTGTATCATAGGCCTCAGGTGCTTTGTGCATTAATTGTAAATGATTGACAGACCATTTCTCCTAGGAAAGATATTGCTTCATGTACAAATTTGATAATTTTTGGTTGCTTACAACTTTTGCATATGTTAGGAGAGTACTCAGTGAAGTAACTCGAATTAACGAACTTGAAGACATTGTTTGGGAAAAACTTTCATCAATTTGCGAACAAAAATGGAATTGTTTTCAATACATGTTAACAAGTGTCAGGAAAATGAGGGTGTGATTTTACTCATCTGCAGTAGACTTTCTACACCAGTCGTTTCTTTAGAAACACGTGACATCTTTAAAACTTAATATCTCCCGAGCGGAACAGGATATTTCTGTAGCTTCTTTAAAGCTTTATTTGCCCAGACTTGGAATTAAAGGATTAGTTTAGGGGTCAAGTAAGTCTATCTTATAAGGATATTTCAGCTGACATCATGAAGTCACATGACTTTGTTTACATTGCCATTTTGTCGGGAAAAACACTGTTGTCTGCTGTACACTTAGTAAAACTTACGTACATTTGCATGTTGTTATATGAGATTATTTTTGTAGATGAATATGCCGGAATCGTGCTGTGCCATTGGTTGCACTGATAGATGTGTGCGGAGGAATAAAAAGACATTTTCTCGATTTCCATCTGATCTTGATCTATGTTCAAAGTGGGTTTCTGCTGTATGCCTTTACACATTGATGGCTTTCAACCTACGGTACACACTAGGATTTGCAGCGAGCACTTTATATCAGATATGTAAGCTTTATCTGAGTATAACGAACAATCCGCTGGCGTTAACGTTAAAGTTACTCTTCGTATACTCGGTGAATATATTAAACTTAAGGAAAATATGAAGTAAAATCGTAAGCGAACAAAAACAGTTATTAGTAAATTTCACTGGACTGGTAGGTTAGCATGTAGTATGTTTGTCGTAAGTGTGATGTGACTGGGTTATGTGAAACGCAACAACGCCACTGCCCTGCAAAATGACTTTCAGATGAGTTAAAGTCATGTGATGAAACCCCTCTATATGAAAGAGGACTTCAAAAAATATATAAAATAGTGAAGAAAGCATTCACAAATCTTATTCCATTAAGAAGATATCTAAGATTAAAGTTTGGTATCATTCGTGTAGAAACGACTGGAATCAGACTAGTTATGATGTCATAACATCAGATTCCTCAAAGTCTTTATGTATTCTGTCATATTTTCTGGCTTAAAAATCATAGGATTGTGTCAAAAAAGTAGTAAAACTGAATCTAAGAAGGGTATTTATAATATACCATCTGAAGAAAGTTAGAGGAAAAATAATGTAAATGGGAAAAAAAAAAAAAAAACTTTCTTTAAAATACATTAACAATTGTTACGAATGTGAGGATGAAGACACCAACTTCCATAGTATACTTACTACAGCAGTCATTTCTACACAGATAAGACAGCTTTAAACTTGAATATATCCTTTAACGGAATAAGATTTTTGAACCCTTTCTTTATCATTTTGTTTCTTTTGAAATCCTCTTTCATATAAGATGGACATGCTTGACCACTGAACTAATGCTTTAATGATAAAATTTCCTGCGGTTCCAACTGAATGTGTCTCAAATTTTCTCTCGAACAATCGCAGAAGAAATAAGTTGCAATGAAGTGTCATTTGCATTTTTTTTATTGAACTCTTTTTCTGCTTCTGTTTTTTAAAATGACAAAATAGCTTAGAAGTTTGTAAATATTGAATTCATTGGGTATGTTTCTTCCATGTTTTTTTTTATGAATAAAATATTTCTTCTCACGAACTCCTGGTTTCCCCGCGGTTATAACCTGAACCATAGATTTTTTCCTACTCTGTGTTTGCCCTTTTGATCTTTGTCATTCAAGATAGGTATGTCTGATCACAACACTAAAGTATGAATTGATCTTTGTCATTCAAGATAGGTATGTCTGATCACAACACTTAAGTATATTTTGATCTTTGTCATTCAAGATAGGTATGTCTGATCACAACACTAAAGTACATTTTGATCTTTGTCATTCAAGATAGGTATGTCTGATCACAACACTAAAGTATATTTTGATCTTTGTCATTCAAGATTAATATGTCTGATCACAACACTAAAGTACATTTTGATCTTTGTCATTCAAGATAGGTATGTCTGATCACAACACTAAAGTATATTTTGATCTTTGTCATTCAAGATTAATATGTCTGATCACAACACTAAAGTATATTTTGATCTTTGTCATTCAAGATTAATATGTCTGATCACAACACTAAAGTACATTTTGATCTTTGTTATTCAAGATAGGTATGTTTGATCACAAGACTAAAGTATATTTTGATCTTTGTCATTCAAGATAGGTATGTCTGATCACAACACTTAAGTATAAAATGATCTTTGTCATTCAAGATAGGTATGTCTGATCACAACACTAAAGTATATTTTGATCTTTGTCATTCAAGATTAATATGTCTGATCTTAACACTAAAGTATATTTTGATCTTTGTCATGCAAGATTAATATGTCTGATCACAACACTAAAGTATATTTTGATCTTTGTCATTCAAGATAGGTATGTCTGATCACAACACTAAAGTACATTTTGATTTTTGTCATTCAAGATAGGTATGTCTGATCACAACACTAAAGTATATTTTGAACTTTGTCATTCAAGATTGATATGTCTGATCACAACACTAAAGTATATTTTAATCTTTGTCATTCAAGATTGATATGTCTGATCACAACACTAAAGTTTATTTTGATCTTTATCATTCAAGATTGATATGTCTGATCACAACACTAAAGTATATTTTGATCTTTGTCATTCAAGATAGGTATGTCTGATCACAACACTAAAGTATATTTTGATCTTTGTCATTCAAGACAGGTATGTCTGATTACAACACTAAAGTATAAATTGCACATAAACTATGTTGTCAGCAGACTATTTGGGTATTAGCTTGCCTTAATGTTTTAATTTTAAAGGAATTTTCCCTGAGTTTTTGGTTATATGGTAGAGGACTTCTTACAAAAACAGATTGGTAATGATTTCATCAGTTTATCGAAAAGTGACCTTACAGTGTACAGCATGATGTCATAATTACAGATCCAAGATGGTTCTTTTCATATTCTATTATTCTTTATGTATTATGGATTCTTGAGATGCAAAATATAACTTTAAAAAAAACACGAAAGAAATTAGTAATGTGTTGCATTTACTTCTATGGTTTTCAGTGTAGTTTTCCAGTTTCAAAATTTGTAAACCCTAAAAACAAGTAAAATGAATTCATGATGAAATGTTAAATCTTATGTTGTTGAAATAACACCTTACTTTCTTACTTTGTATAGGTTCTAGAGTCTGATCTTTATGATGCAGACATGGATGAGAGTGATGATGATGATGATGCAGCAAACTCCTGCAGAAAGACTAAGAGATCAGCCATTCTCAGCAGCGATGAGGACGATCCACTTTTCTCTAGGGGTGAATGAATATTTTATTCTTTATTTCAATTCTAAATCACTTTACATAAGTTTGTAGAACTAGAATTTTAGCACTCTGTAGAGTGCATACCTCTGCCCGCTTGATAATTCCAACATGCCTAAAAGTAAAGTTCACTCCCATTCCAAATACAATCTATCTCAGAAATCCTAGACCCACTAAATTTTATCCCCAAATCTCTTCTTCACTTTTAATCAGTATTTGTCATTTGCATTATAGACACTTCAGGGTTATCAACCTTCATTGTTTTCAGGTTTATTCAACAGAGATTATCTCCTCAATATAACTTGAGTCTTTGCATGACAAAAATTTAAACAATAATATCTGGCTCAAATAGAAGTGAAACGTACAAAACAAAAGATTTATGATAACTTGCATATCAATCTGCATTGATTTTTCAAAGATTTGGTAGATCGATATCACTTTGTGATGTGGAAGGGAAATTATCAAGTTGAGTATGTTTTATTTTAAGGTGTAGCAGATTAAAGTTAATGGGTGGTGTGTTGTTTGGGAAGAGGGAAGAATGTTTGGTCGAGGATGGCATGATCAGTGAAAGATGGAGGATGGCATGATCAGTGGAAGATGGAGGATGGCATGATCAGTGGAAGATGGAGGATGGCATGATCAGTGGAAGATGGAGGATGGCATGATCAGTGGAAGATGGAGGATGGCATGATCAGTGGAAGATGGAGGATGGTAGATCAGTGAAAGATGGAGGATGGCATGATCAGTGGAAGATGGAGGATGGCATGATCAGTGGAAGATGGAGGATGGCATGATCAGTGGAAGATGGAGGATGGCATGATCAGTGGAAGATGAAGGATGGCATGATCAGTGGAAGATGGAGGATGGCATGATCAGTGGAAGATGGAGGATGGCATGATCAGTGGAAGATGGAGGATGGCATGATCAGTGGAAGATGGAGGATGGCATGATCAGTGGAAGATGGAGGATGGCATGATCAGTGGAAGATGGAGGATGGCATGATCAGTGGAAGATGGAGGATGGCATGATCAGTGGAAGATGGAGGATGGTAGATCAGTGAAAGATGGAGGATGGCATGATCAGTGGAAGATGGAGGATGGCATGATCAGTGGAAGATGGAGGATGGCATGATCAGTGGAAGATGGAGGATGGCATGATCAGTGGAAGATGAAGGATGGCATGATCAGTGGAAGATGGAGGATGGCATGATCAGTGCAAGATGGAGGATGGCATGATCAGTGGAAGATGGAGGATGGCATGATCAGTGGAAGATGGAGGATGGCATGATCAGTGCAAGATGGAGGATGGCATGATCAGTGGAAGATGGAGGATGGTAGATCAGTGGAAGATGGCGGATGGCATGATCAGTGGAAGATGGAGGATGGTAGATCAGTGAAAGATGGAGGATGGCATGATCAGTGGAAGATGGAGGATGGCATGATCAGTGGAAGATGGAGGATGGCATGATCAGTGGAAGATGGAGGATGGCATGATCAGTGGAAGATGGAGGATGGCATGATCAGTGGAAGATGGAGGATGGCATGATCAGTGCAAGATGGAGGATGGCATGATCAGTGCAAGATGGAGGATGGCATGATCAGTGGAAGATGGAGGATGGCATGATCAGTGAAAGATGGAGGATGGCATGATCAGTGGAAGATGGAGATGGCATGATCAGTGGAAGATGGAGGATGGCATGATCAGTGGAAGATGGAGGATGGCATGATCAGTGGAAGATGGAGGATGGCATGATCAGTGGAAGATGGAGGATGGCATGATCAGTGGAAGATGGAGGATGGTAGATCAGTGGAAGATGGAGGATGGCATGATCAGTGGAAGATGGAGGATGGCATGATCAGTGGAAGATGGAGGATGGCATGATCAGTGGAAGATGGAGGATGGCATGATCAGTGAAAGATGGAGGATGGCATGATCAGTGGAAGATGGAGGATGGCATGATCAGTGGAAGATGGAGGATGGCATGATCAGTGGAAGATGGAGATGATCATGATCAGATGGAAGATGGAGGATGGCATGATCAGTCAGTGAAAGATGGAGGATGGCATGATCAGTGGAAGATGGATGGCATGATCAGTGGAAGATGGAGGATGGCATGATCAGTGGAAGATGATGGAGGATGGCATGATCAGTGGAAGATGGAGGATGGCATGATCATGGAAGATGGAGGATGGATCAGTGGAAGATGGAGGATGGCATGATCAGTGGAAGATGGAGGATGGCATGATCAGTGGAAGATGGAGGATGGCATGATCAGTGGAAGATGGAGGATGGATGGATCAGTGGAAGATGGAGGATGGCATGATCAGTGGAAGATGGAGGATGGCATGATCAGTGGAAGATGGAGGAAGATCAGTGGAAGATGGAGGATGGCATGATCAGTGGAAGATGGAGGATGGGATGGAGGATGGAAGATGGGATGGCATGATCAGTGGAAGATGGAGGATGGCATGATCAGAAGATGGAGGAAGATGGATGGATGGCATGATCAGTGGAAGATGGAGGATGGCATGATCAGTGGAAGATGGAGGATGGCATGATCAGTGGAAGATGGAGGATGGCATGATCAGTGGAAGATGGAGGATGGCATGATCAGTGGAAGATGGAGGATGGCATGATCAGTGGAAGATGGAGGATGGCATGATCAGTGGAAGATGGAGGATGGCATGATCAGTGGAAGATGGAGGATGGCATGATCAGTGGAAGATGGAGGATGGCATGATCAGTGGAAGATGGAGGATGGCATGATCAGTGGAAGATGGAGGATGATCAGTGGAAGATGGAGGATGGCATGATCAGTGGAAGATGGAGGATGGCATGATCAGTGGAAGATGGAGGAAGATGGATCAGTGGAAGATGGATGGGATCAGTGGAAGATGGAGGATCAGTGGAAGATGGAGGATGGGATGAAGATGGAGGATGGATCAGTGGAAGATGGAGGATGGCATGATCAGTCAGTGGAAGATGGAGGATGGCATGATCAGTGAAAGATGGAGGATGGCATGATCAGTGGAAGATGGAGGATGGCATGATCAGTGCAAGATGGAGGATGGCATGATCAGTGGAAGATGATCATGTGGAAGATGGAGGATGGCATGATCAGTGGAAGATGGAGGATGCATGATCAGTGGAAGATGGAGGATGGCATGATGAGTGGAAGATGGAGGATGGCATGATCAGTGGAAGATGGAGGATGGTAGATCAGTGGAAGATGGAGGATGGCATGATCAGTGGAAGATGGAGGAAGATGAAGATGGGATGGCATGATCAGTGGAAGATGGAGGATGGCATGGTGATCAGTGGAAGATGGAGGATGGATGATCAGTGGAAGATGGAGGATGGCATGATCAGTGGAAGATGGAGGATGGCATGAAGTGGAAGATGGAGGATGGCATGATCAGTGGAAGATGGAGGATGGCATGATCAGTGGAAGATGGAGGATGGTAGATCAGTGGAAGATGGAGGATGGCATGATCAGTGGAAGATGGAGGATGGTAGATCAGTGGAAGATGGAGGATGGCATGATCAGTGGAAGATGGAGGATGGCATGATCAGTGGAAGATGGAGGATGGGATCAGTGGAAGATGGAGGATGATCAGTGGAAGATGGAGGATGGCATGATCAGTGGAAGATGGAGGATGGCATGATCAGTGGAAGATGGAGGATGGCATGATCAGTGGAAGATGGAGGATGGCATGATCAGTGGAAGATGGAGGATGGCATAGTCAGTGAAAGATGGAGGATGGCATGATCAGTGGAAGATGGAGGAACTGGTTATTATAAATGAAAGAGAAAGTGGATGCTTCAGAGGGAGGAAGAGGGCTAATGGTTGTTAGTAATGTGTGTTCAAGGTTATCAGTGGTAAGGGTTTTTTATTGTTCTTACAATGATTTGTTTATTACTATATTTAAGCTTTGTACAATTTATTAACCATTTAGTTACTGCAATTTGTTTTTGTAGATGAGGATTGCATCTCCAGTAGTTTGCAACTTGATAATAATGATGATAAGCCAAAAGAAAGGAAGACTAAAAGGTAGGGTGCAAGATTTTACTGTAAATCACCAAATTTTAAATTCCAAATGTGGTTAATTGCTGATTTCAGAATATCAGGGCTTGATCAGCCGCTTGCCCGAGGAGCTGGGACACTACAAACTCTGTGGGGGAAAGGGGTAGGTGAATCAACTTCTGGGTACAATGCACCTATCTATATACAGACAATTAAATATTCAATGTGCACTTTTGATATACCAATTGTACAAAAATTAGAGCAATTAAAAATGAGATGGGCAAGCAGATCTGAAATGTTGCCTGATGGGTAAAGCACACAAAATAAATATAATTTTTGAGATCTATCAAGCACACCAGAATGTTTGTCAAGTTGGAGTTACCAAAACCCATTGGTGGTGGTGGTGGTAGGAAAGCAAAGGGGGGGGGGATAATACCAAACAGGAGCCAAGAAGATGTATTTTTTCCTAACTCTGCCAAATTTGCTATTTTTAATCTTTCATAACAATTTAGCAACTGCAACTGACATATATTTAATATCCAACTATAATGTAAATGTTTTTGATATTTAATCGTTTTTGTTCATCTTTGCCAGCTGTTGTATAGTTTCTAAGTGTGCCGAATCTGCTGGTTGGGCCCCTGTGAGGCAACTACTGTATTTTGTTTTTTACGCTGTTTGTAACTTCCACCAATATAATGCTTGTTAGGAAATTGATTGTTTGAAGCGATAAAGATTAAAGAATTTTTTTTGCCAATTGTGCCAATTTTTTTTATGTGTGTATTCATTTTTGCAGAGCTGGAAATTTTTGCGCAATTAGGTTTTTTTCTTTTTCTTTCCAAAGCTTGTGGTCTACCAGCTTTTGGGATTGTTACATATAATGGTTTGAAGATAAAAAAAGATGCGAGAGAAACATGAAAATTATAGCCTGCATTGCTTCTATCATGATTTTGACCATTTCTTATCTTTGCACTAGATTCTTACACAAGCCCATCATGTTGTAATACAAGTCAAATTTTAGGTTTGGTGGTGACCTAATTCTAAGTGAAAGTTGTCTTTCAAATTTTTAGGCATAACATTGTTTTTATAAGAAATTTTCAAGATGCATATTCATTTTTTCATCAGGGTGCAAGGAGTCCTAAACCCAGAAAATTGAAGAAAGAAGCCATTCAGAAGATACACAGCGAAAGTCAGCGTATTGTCAGAGGTAGTAAAATAATTTTTTCAAAAAGAAAAAAATGTTAGGGGGGGGGGGGAGATATTTCTTGAGTAAGCAACTGTATATGTGCTCAAAAGTTAAGGTTTTGGCCATAATGTTCATTGTGTCCCCCCATGTACTTGTGCAAAATGAATAGTACATTTGTTGATTATAATAATTATTATTATTATTATTATTAATACTTTGTCAAAGAATTCAAGATAAGTACTTAAGAAATGTTTAAATGCAGTATAATATATTTTATTAGATTTAGATAATATATTAAAATTACAGTTGGCCGAAAGTATAATCTAACAGTTGTGATTCAATGATCTTCAAACTGCAGATAATTAAACAATTTTAAGATCGCTTTTTATGTTGCTACATGATGAGTAAATATAATTGTTTTTTTAGAATCATGTATATTATATCACTATTACAGTGAATATTTTTGCATGCAAAATTTTTCACTGCATGTTGGCCAAATAAAATGTCACATCTCACTTGCGAATGACATTTTCCTAACTGTTTCCTAACATCTCTTCATTTCCTTCTCAGAATCACAAGTGCGCCTACCATACCACAAACCCAAACAGCTGTCTCTGGATGAATTGTTCAATAAGAGACCCTCTGGAATAGCACTGAAGCCTCTGAGAGGGTTGTTGGGGTGAGTTTTGTATTGCACAAATCTGTTTCTAGCTTTCTTTTTGAATTTCAGTTCAATTTAATGCAATGCAATACAATTCAATTCAATTTTTTTCAATGTTTAGTGATTAGGCAACAAAGCCTTTTTCATAACATTCAAGACCCATTCAAATAACAGTATACTTTCAAACTACATTACAAATTAATCAAACAATTAGAAATGGTGAGTTTGATAAAGGTCATAAGTTGTGATTTTGTTTCCCATTTCATTGCTTTGTCTACAAATATTACAGTGCTCAAAAGAATGAAAGACATTTTCTTTGTTCATCAGGAAGCAATATCTCCTTTATGGATTGAGATTTTTGGTTCTGATTTGGTAACCTTAGCAGGCATTTTAATGTGGGTTGTGATGTTTGTGGGCAGACCCCTAGCTTTGCTGTTTCACAGGGCAGTCTGTACTGCCCTTCCGTGGGCCCGCCCTGCCCCCTGGTGGTCCGCCTTTCCCCCTGGGTGTCCGCCTTGCCCCTTGAGGGTCCGTTCTGCCCCTCATGTAATTTATTTTTTAGATTTAATTTTTTTTAAACTTATTTATCTGAATTAGTTTATAAATGAAATACCTTACATGGATACAAAACACAGAATGATAGCATAGTAAGCAATTGTCCTGTTTGGCTAATGACTGGTCTTTATCAGTCAGAATAGCTTCATTCTGAGATGTATGATTAAGCCTATAGCTAAAATTCCAGAGCTTCTTCTTTGAGTCTTAAGGGAGCCCCTGGACTCCACACTGAAAAGACGCAGCACTTCGCACTCACATTAATGTGCCCCTCAACAAGTCTAGCACCCTGCCCCTTTTAAAATCAAGCTAGGGGTCTGGTGGGTGTAATGTTGAACTAGTCTTGTAAGAAGTTGTGAAGTAGCTGTGATGCTAATAATCTGATTTGCAATGAATGCCACAGCTGATGATTTTGTTTCATTGCTTTTGAGAACTAGTTAGGCAATATTGTTTCAGCTAGATTATAAAAATATTTAAGAGAATATCCAGATTTTTATATCAATTGAATAAATTTATATTTCCTATATGTTTATCCAATGATGTTCAATCCCATAAGGGTTTGAAGGAAGGTAAGTGATGTGATAAAAAAAAATTACCTGAGGTATTATAGAATTACTTAATAAGATTTTGGGCTTCCTTGCTTCCATTATACATTTCACACATGATGAATTAATCTTGCAACTTTCATTATTCATATATCAGAAAAATTGAAATTTACTTTAGTTCTCTTGTTTACAGGTACGTTTTATTTAAAGGCCATCTATCGTGATTCAAATGTGTTGGCCTACATTTTATTCCCAAACTATTACTGATTGACCTATCAGTTTAGGTGCACATTGGGCCATTGTATGTCAACCAACAACAAAACACACTTATTGGAAACTATTTACTGAACGGTAGAGGTGATAAATTACTTTTAAATAGCAAGATTGTAAATGAATCTTTTTGCTTCCCTTCAGATTGCAGAAGAAGGAAGAGGAAGATGCAAAGAAAAACTTGAAGAAAGACTGTGACCTAGAATTGATTGACCCCTTTTCAACAAATATAGAAAATGCACTGCAAGAGATGGATTCTTGTGTAGAAAAGGATAATGCTGCCAACCCTGGACTTGACTCATCAGCATCACTAGGAGTGACAGAAACTTTAAATGTTTCATTGCAAATTACTGAATCAGCAGTTTCTCCAATTGATGAAAACAATATAGAACTAGGAGAGAAAAAGTTGGATATTGATGATACCGAACTATTGGAAGCTGAAGATAGAATGATATCATCCCAAACTGAACATCAAGAACAAACATTAAGACTACAATTAAGTCAAGAAACTATTTTGACTCAAGAAACACAGGATGTTAATCAGACAAAGGAGAACCCATTACCTCAATCAAAAGAACAGCATGATGCAATAACTATTAGCCAACAAAATGTTGATATTTCTACCTCAAAGGAAACCAGTATTTCAAAAAGGAAAAATACCATGAAGCTACTTCAGGAGAGTTTGGCCAAACTGAAGAATATGAAACCGTATATATCAGGTGAAACAGAAGGCATTGTAGATCTGGGAGAGGAGGTGGAGTCTGGGCCCATGCCGAAAGGAATTGAGAATTTTATGCAGAGATTCACGCATCATGCTCTGAGAACTGGACATAAGAAACATAAGGCCAACAAAGAGGTCCTAGTGAGGTAAGTTTTGGAAGAACTGGACATTTAGTGCAAATAATTTGAAATCTTATCCACACACTAAACAAATTTAATCCAATGATTTACACAGTTCTTGATTTTGGCATTGTTGATGGTCAGGTCTGCTGACTGTTGAGCATGGATTCTGCATCAATGAGCATCGTAATATGTGTTGCATCGTCTGGGGCTCAGAAACACAATCGCATAGGCTTAAAGCTGTCATAACCCCATTTTAGAAAAGGAGTTGTAACTCGTAATTAGGCTAGTTGTAATGCAAGTTTGCTTCCTTTCATAAGATACACTTTCGTGCAGTAATGAACATGAAAATACATTGGTATTGTGTGAAAATTTATTAACAACCAGAAAAGTATCCAACAAAATCTGTTGAAATTTTGCCATTTCTTTAATTGGTAAGACTGAGTTTTTCAAACTTTTGTTCAAATGTGTGACATCAGAGAGGGACCATCCAATAAGTGTAAAAAATGATCATGCAATTAACTTCATATTCTGCTATACATCAACATTTTGATGAGCAACATTAATGTATCTTGTTGATTGGCATGCTGCTTCTGTATTTGAAGTGAATATATAGACAAACATTAAGAAATCTGAAATTGTTTAAAAATTGAAAATGAAATGTTAATAGAGACCTAACTTCAAATGATAGTAATATGAAGTGATATCATAATATGTCTAAGCCTAGTAAGGCCTCAGTTTTATTATATAAGTTGAGAGCCTACTTCGGATTTCAACATTATAGCATTTTTTTTTTTTTTCTTCTAATATGGGTATGGATATTTGTTTTTAGAACATGTAAATAAGAATTTGTTTGACAAGCTGGATGTGTTCACATGACAAGCTAGGTTAAATTTTGAAACACTTTTAGCAGTGGTAATTAATGTTTGCGGTAGATTTTCACAAGGGACTTTCCATTTCAGAGACAATGAAGAGGGTTTGTTCAAGAAAGAAAACGATTGTTACCAAATGAAATAGATTGTTGCTTATCCAAAAACATTTTCTTGCCATAGTATCATCACAAAAGAAACAGGTGCTGATGGGAAGGAGAATCTGAAACAAGAATTCATTCCAGTTAAACTTAACGGAGAAGAGGAGGACGATGCTGATATCAAAATGAAAATTCCTGGTAAACCATTCCTTTCTTTCAGCAGCATTCAAATTTCCTGGTTATAAGTTAGGGAAGCGTGGTAGCTTAGCATTACACAGTGTGGTTCGTACTCCAAAAATACTGGATACTGGATATGGGCAATTAATGATTTATCCAGCCATAAGATTAGTACCAGCTTGCTGGGAATTAGCATATGATGAACTGGTGGCCCGTCTAGGAGGAGGGAGTCAAGTACTCTCATTCTCTTGCATCAAGGAAAGAGGGAGTAAGCACATGCCTGTAAGATCCTTCATTGACCCGGAATGATTTATATTTCACTATAAGTTGCCATCATTCATGCCTATTCTCCACTTTTCTGGATTTCCATGGGTAGTGGAATTCATCCATTGTCACCTTTAATTTTCATGCCTGTAAAGTCATGGACGTATATGGGTTATGGCTCTGGAAATGTATTTTCCGACTTCATCAGCATTTGATTACAGTTTGCAAATTGAATTCTTTGATTTCCAGGCGCAAAGCTTATAAAACTTAAAGAAACCCTCAAAGCCAAAATGAAAGCCAAAAGGGAGGAAGAGCGACAGAAGAGACAGGTTGCCTACAGATTGGACAATGAGGATTTATTAGGAGAAGATGAAGAAGAAGAAGAAGAAGAAGATTTGACCGATAATGAAACAAGTGATGAGGATTATAAAGTTGATGAAGAGGAGGAGGATGATGATGAGGAGCTGATGGATTATAAGCAAGATGAACATAAGGTAAGATAAGGACAGTCAAAGTTCGAATTAATTATACAATTTCCCACTGTTCTTAATAAAGGTGTCAAAAATCTTCCCACGAAAAATCGTAATAGAAATAATAGGGATGTAGTAAATACATCTTTGTATGCTCATTCTTAACCACACATGTTCCCTCTTGCAATTTAATGTACTTTTATTGCACAATTATGTGAAAGGACATACCACGTATACCGTTGCTTATCTGAGGAAATAGAAAAATAAAACAACTATAAGAATATTTCTTGCTGCGAATTCCAGTTTGTTTTTGGTTATAATTGCTGGAACCGTTCCAGGTCTGAGGATAATAAAAGAGAAAGCAATACTAAATGATCTAAGTGCCTTGTACACTGAGGAACATTAACTTTGTACCACAATACTGTTACTTCTCTGAAGAATTAAAAAATATATATATATAAAATATTGGAAAAATTTCTTCCTGCGAATTCCATTTTTTTCTGCCATTTAACTGCCGGAATTGACTTTTTTTCCAGGTCTGAGGATAATAAAAGAGTGGCAATAGTCAATGAGCTAAGTGCCTTGTACACTGAGTGACCTTAATGTTTTACCACATATGCTGTTGCTTATCTGAAGAAATTTAAAAAAAAAATGAAAGGATATTTCTTGCTGCGAATTCTATTTTTTTATCCCATCGTCATAACCACTTGCTCTCTGTCATGGTGGTGTGCGTTTAACCTCACCAACCAGCCAACCTAATAAACTATATTAGTCTCTTTTGTAATTGTTTTTTTTTTGAGAGTATTAAGTAAATCTTCAAAAGTTAAGAATTTTATTTTTAATTCCCACAAATGTTTTCTTCATTTTTAGGAGAAATGTGCATTTGTGGATGATGAGGCAGAGGATGATAATGACGATGAAATGGACGATGAAGAAATCCAGGAGACATATGAGTTTCTCAGCAAGGAAGATAACAGTGATAGTGACAATGATGAGATATCTCCCAGTAGAAAACTGAAGAAGAAGAAGATTAAGCACAGGCAGTTACTGTCAGACGATGAGGATGAGATGATTGAGGCTAAACCTCTAAACAATTTTGAGACAGAAAAGATCGGAGAGAAACAACATTCAGAGCTTCCCCCAGGTTTGTAAAAATGAATTGTACACGACTGGTGTTATTCACATACGTGAGGTATCTATTTCAAACAGATTGGTAACTTGAATAATCTGATTCCCAAAGCAAAACTCTTATTGCACCCAGTATTTAAGAGATAATCTTGGTAATATTCATGTGTGTTTATATGATATAGGATCATTGAAGAAACAAATTGGTGAACAGTTTGTTGAGTTTGTTGAAAAAAGACTATTACAGTATACTGTATACAGTGTAATGTCATAGTTGCTTTTCTTATACATTTGTGTGTATTTCAATGGAAATAAATTTCCATCTTTCCCTTCTAAAGAATGTGAGGTACATAAACTAATGGGGAATTCCAGTGCTTGTAAACTGCATGTCAAAATATAACATTAAATATCAATCAATGCAATAATCATAAGGTTGTTTCATCAAACATTGAAAAATTTCTTAGTTAATATGATTTTTTCTAAATAATAACCGCAGCGGAGCATTCCAACCTCTCCTCCATTTCATCCAAAACGAGCAGTCTTAGGCGCTCGGATGCTGGCTCTTTAACGCTTTTCCCTGCAGATGTCGGGAAAACTGTGGACCTGTATGATTCTACCACATCGTTCCAGGACGAGGCTGCCACGAGCAGTGGTGCGGAGGAAGAGAAATTGACCTCCTTTGACCTTAGTGATCTCAAAGAGAAAGGTGAGTTGACCTTGCAGTACACAAGGTCAAATACTTTTATAAATATTCTCAAAAGTAGACAAAAATTAAGATTGTTGTCAAATTTGTCAATTTTTTTTCAAAGTTGGACCACAACACTAATACACTAACTTATAACAATTTGTTGACATGAATATCAATCAAGCAGCCTTGTTTATTTGGTCATTTAGGTATGATTTTGTTTGCTTAGTCTCTTTTTGGTGAGCATGAGAAGCATAATGCGAATCTATATAATGGCGATTTCGTCCGTCTGGTTATCCGGCTGTCCGTCCAGCCATTCACAGTTTTTCCTGAGATTTCCTCAGAAATGTTAAAGTTTTTTGAGAATTCTTCAGAAAGTGTTAAGGTTTCTTCAGAGTTTCCCAGAAAAAGTTCTAAGTTTTTTCAGATATCCTTATGGAAGGTTAGAAATTTCTTACAAAATGTTAAAGTTTTTTAGAGACATTTAAGACTAAAATGCAATAGCTCCCTCAACCTCCTCCGACTGCTCTCCAACACTACTTGGGGAGCGAACCGCTATGCTCTCCTCAAAATTTTCAGGCTCACCATTCGTGCCAAGCTTGACTATGGCAATATTGTTTACTGTGTCGCTCACAACTCATACCTCAACCACATTAACACCATCCAAAATGAAGCCCTCAGGCTTTGTCTAGGAGCCTACAGGACCTCCCCAATCACTAGCCTTCATGTTGAAGCCAACGAGCCCCCCTTTCTACTTAGATGTAAAAAGCTTAGCCTCTCCTATGCTTTTAGAGTCCTCACCAACACTCAGAACCCTGTTTACAACCTCATTAGGTACCCCAATTTCTCCTCCCTCTTTGATAGGACTAAAACTCTATCGCCCCCCTTCAGCTTACGCATTAAATCAGACCTCTTTCAACTTGGCATCAACCCCGCCACTCTCGGCACCTATTCCTGGCCCACTTTTCCGCCTTGGGCCACCCCCCTTCCTTCTGTCCACCTTGACCTCTCCACTTATAACAAAACTCATACTCACCCTAATCTCTTCATCAATCTCACAACCAAATCAAAGACCAACTCTCAAATTACACCTCTATCTATACTGATGGCTCCAAGGAAGGCAACAAGACAGCTGCTGCTGCCATCATCCAAGACATCACCCTCAGTAGCAGACTTCCTGACCACTCATCCATCTTTTCAGCCGAGGCTAAGGCCATTCTCCTCGCCCTCAACTTTATTGAGTACTCTCCTCTTAGTCACTTTGCCATTTTCTCTGACTCAAAGGCTGTTCTTACTTCATTACTCAATCTTAAATGGGATAACCTCACCTGCCACCTCCTCCTCCGGAAACTCTTTTCTCCCACCCTCTGCAGGAAAAGTGTTCTTTTCTTCTGGATCCCCAGCCATGTTGGCATCCCTGGCAATGACAGGGCTGATACAGCCGCTAAAGCTTTGCCCTTAACCTCCTCCCTTCCCTTTTCCCAAAACCCTCTCTGACATCAAACCGCTTATCGCTTCTCTTGTTCGTGACCGCTGGCAAACCTTATGGAACTTCCAAATTGATAACAAACTCCATGTTATCCAGCCCACAATCGATCAAATCCACCATCAACAACCTTTCTCGTATCGACAACGTTCATATTACCCGTCTTAGAATTGGTCACACCCACCTCACTCACTCCCACCTCCTTATTGGTTCCCCAACCCCTCTGTAACAATTGCCACTGCATCCTTACAATCCAACACGTTCTCCTTGCTTGCCCCTGTACAACCTTCCCAGAGCTTCTCTCGCCCCCACAACTCAATTGCTGAGTTCTTCCAAAAAAATCCTCCAGATAAAATAGTCTCCTTCCTTCAGCATGCATCCCTCTACAACCATATTTAATCCTCCTCTTCCACCCCCTCTCTACTCTGTTTTTAGTTTTACCCATGCACCTCCTCTCTCGATCACAGCTTTCTGGCTTTTGTTCTTGAATTTCTCTCATTCTTCCCCTGGTCTCTTTCCTTACTACCTCTAAAATGATCTGACCTCTCAGGCACAATTTGACCTTCGTTGTCGTGGTGCCGTTAAGACCTCATCAAACAAACAAACAAACAAACATTTAAGACAGAATGAAGACTAGTTTTCTTAAAAAAGTCTACAAAACATTTGATATTTCCTTAGAAGATAACTGTAAAATGATATAATTTTCCAATATTCTTCAGAGATCCTCAAGCATCTCTCTTGTAGCACTGGAGATTTAAAATTCCTTAAAATATTTAGGCATTAACGGTTTTATCAGGCATGATTATTAAACTCTGCCTTTATTATTGTGGTCATTTGCATAAAGTTGCTACAGTATATGAACTGACAAGACTTTTTTATTTAGTATGCTCAGTCAGGGAGTTGCAGGATGTGACTGCATATGGACATAGGGAGGGATGCCATGTGGGACTGCCTCCTCTCCAATACCACTTGGGTTGCCAACCGCCATGCTCTCCTCAAAATCTTTAGGCTCACCATTCGTGCCAAGCTTGACTACAGCAATATTGTCTACTGTGTTGCTCACAACTCTTACCTCAACCACATCAACACCATCCAAAATAAAGCCCTCGGGCTTTGTCTGGGTGCCTACAGGACCTCTCCAATCACCAGCCTTCATATTAAAGCCAACGAATCCCCCTTTCTGCTAAGGTGTAGAAAGCTTAACCTCTCCTATGCATTAGAGTCCTCGCCAACACCCAGAACCCCTGAATACAACCTCATTAGGTACACCAATTTCTCCACCCTCTTTGATAGGACTAAAACCCTATCCCTTCCCTTTAGCTTACGCAGTAGATCAGACCTCCATCTTGTCATTAACCCTGCATGGGGTGCGATGCCTTGTGGAAGATATGGTTGAATGTCATGTGGGACAAAGGATGGGATAATATGTCATGTGGGACATGGGGTGGGATGTCATGTGGGACATGGGGTGGGATGTCATGTGGGACATGGGATGCCATGTGGAACTTAGTGTGAGATACCATTTTTATAATTGGCCGGGTCATATGATATGGGTGTCAATTTGCATGGGCATGCCAACCATGAAGGTATTTACCATTCTAGTTTTGTGGTGGGGTGGTGTTGATTCGATATTTGTGTAAGATTGTTTCCCTCTACTTTACATTCTTCTCTTATTCTTTTACAGCAGAGGTTTCTACTTCTTCCAAGTCAAGGAGTTTGAAGCAATCAGACTCGTCCTCGTTGACAGATGTTGGAAAGACCGTTGACCTCTTTAACTCTGCCTCATCCCTCCAACGTGGGACAACCTTAAATAGAGTCACGGCCGAAAAGAAATTGACCTCATTTGATCTGAGCGGTCTCAAAAGACAAGGTGAGCTGGCAGATGAAACTAGGAATAAATTGACATTTCAGGTCATAGGATTTTTACAAATATCAAGCATTTGTTAAGTAAAGATCTATGGACAGGTAGCAACAGCTTGAGCTAATAAGAAAATATGCTATAAACCAGGAAAATATGCTATAAACCATGAGAATAAGCTATAAACTATGAAAATATGCTATAAACCATGAAAATAGGCTATAGACCATAAAAATAGGCTTATAGACCATGAAAATAGGCTAGAAGCCATGAAAATAGGCTAGAAACCATGAAAATAGGCTAGAAACCATGAAAATAGGCTATAAACCATGAATATAGGCTATAAACCATGAAAATATGCCAGAAACCATGAAAATATGCCAGAAACCATGAAAATAGGCTAGAAACCATGAAAATAGGCTAGAAACCATGAAAATATGCCAGAAACCATGAAAATAGGCTAGAAACCATGAAAATATGCCAGAAACCATGAAATTAGGCTAGAAACCATGAAAATAGGCTAGAAACCATGACAATAGGCTAGAAACCATGACAATAGGCTAGAAACCATGAAAATAGGCTAGAAACCATGAAGATAGGCTAGAAACCATGAAAATAGGCTAGAAACCATGAAAATAGGCTAGAAACTATGAAAGTATGCTAGAAATCATGAAAATATGCTAGAAACCATAAAGATATGCTAGAAACCATGAAAATAGCAGAAATTTAAGCAAAAGTGGTTAACAATTGACCATTTTACAGCATTTTGAATTGTATGACTTTCTTATTATCATAAATTATTTAAATTTCTTTAAAAATTTGTGACATCACAACAACAAAAAACCTGATATTAACATTTTGTTCACTAAAACTCCACCAACTTTAATTTAATGGTAGTAGTTGAATTTGGCCAAGAGGTGTTGAATATCCATCATACCCTTTAGTAATGTTTAGCAGAGAAAACATTGACTGATATTTGAATTTAACGTTTCTGCTCAATTTCTTATTTTTCATTTCTTGAGATTCTGTCGTCAAAAGTATCGTTCTATTCCTGTGACCTTTGGCAGAAATATTAATTAATAAATATTTTTGGCACTGCATTTAGATTCCGCTGACACATCTGAAATCTCCCCTAAACCCATAACAAGTGTAGCTGACCTGGACGCAAGCTTTGACATGTTTCCATCCACCATTCCACCATATCAGCCTAGAAGAGAGTCCAGTGAAGATGCTAAATCAAAGGAGTTTACTCCATTTTCTGCACATAGAAGTCTTCTTAGTCAGTCCTCTGCAAAGGTAAAAAACACTTACTGGTAATAATAATAATTCAATGATTTTATATAACGCCCTTTCTATACACTTATATTCAAAAATGCTTCACAAACAAACATAGCTGAAGCTGCAGCATGCTGCGGCACAAAGGCTGCAGTATTATCACAAGAGGTATGATTTATCTACATAATGGACATATATCAGCAGGGATGCAAAAACATTTCAAAAAATTGATAGGACCATTGGTACCGTGGTCTACTATCTTTCCTTCCCCTGTGTATCAGTGCCAGTCTTTGAATATTAAAGGTTTATGGACAGGTAGATGCAACATTAGTGAAATTAATCATTTTACAACTTTTTGAACATTTTTGTGCAAATATGCAAAATTTTGTGTTACTCTTGTGATGTATGACCGGGAGGGATTTTCTTTTGTAAATCACTTTGCCATATTTTTTTGAAATATTGAAGATAATTCTAATGAGGAGGATTTGATCTTTACTATACCCCCGAACAACCTGGCGAAGATATGTTAAATATTTTCAAGGTCTGAAATTAAGGGAAGAAATATAAAGAAAACCAAAAGCCTATTGCAGTGTATTCCCATTCATACATCACATTTGTTCAATAATAATAACAAATTCAAACTTTGATTACTCGTAACTTGAAAACTACACATGCTATTTTCAAAATTTAAAGACTATTAAGCTCAGTGGAATAACATAACACTTTTGTAGCTGTCCATAGTATACCTATCACAACAGTCTGTACTTTATCCAAATAGGCTCATCCCCTCCCCCCCCCCCCCTCCCTCCACGCCCCACCCACATAGGAGGTATTTTTAAGAGGGGAAATCAAGAGTGTGTGGACAGGTGACTTTACTCCACAGCATAATCAAGACTTTGCGAACCGAAGCAAACTTTAGATTGAAGGGGATGGGAGGAATTTTTTTTTTATGACCCAATGAACACTAAAATCTTCATGGGACTGTATAGTATTGTCTGGTAACCAACCCTGCTACTTCATGTGAGAATTTCTGAAGATTAAAGAATACCATTTCTTCATCTTTTCTGATGATAAAAATTAAATACATGGATAGTAAGAAATTGTATTTGGTGCATCGAAATTGCTGTCAATATTTAGACAACTAATTTGTTCACTGATAGACCACAGAAGTTATTCCGCGGAGGGCGGGCGAGCGGAGGGGCGGGCGAGCGGAGGGGCGGGCGAGCAGAGGGGCGGGCGAGCGAGCGGAGGGGCGGGCGAGCGGAGGGGCGGGGCGGGCCACCTCTCTAAAACAGCAAAGCTAGGGCACTGCAAATCAACCTAATTAATTTGTAATGAACGCTTAATCCATTTCTCAATTATTTTTCACATTAAAAATGAGATTTCTGCTTTTTCCAAATTCTCATGAATAAGAAAGGGAAAAAAAACTGTCCTTTTTAACCAAGAGCCCCTTTACATGCCTTATGTTATCATTTTTCATACAGAATGCTGTCAAGCCAAATGAACTGACTATGCCAGTGGAAGATTCACAGGATTTGTTCCGATTAGATTCACCTCTTCCAAGCAGTGATTTCCACCCAGAGTCAGAAACACAGAGCTTTAAGTTTTCATTTGAAGACGACTTCACTCAGACCCAATTTTTAGATGAAAATGGGTAAATGTCTTCCTTACCAAATATGTAATAAATTCCAAACTGCATTTAGTAACTTTTTTCTCTTCTGAATACTTTCGGCCATGAAGAATCTTTATTGAACTCCACTTTACCCTTAAAACCAAAGGGGTTCATTAACGTAACAAAATAAAATCAGATTTTTTTCTTTTTTCAGAAATAATTTTCATAACTTTTCCTTTGTTTTGTATCACTACAAGTTTGGTTTATGTTAATGCTAAGACTAAACTTTTCAATAAACAAGTCAAAATAAAGAAAATATCAACATGAATGTGTAAATTTGCCAATTTTAGGCAAAATTAGGCACATTTATTTTTATTTTTAAGCTTGTTTGATTTCTTGTGAATAATGAAAATGGAGGATTCTTTTACATATTGAAATTGTTTGTGAAATTTCCTTTCCAATGTTACCAGTCCAAATTTGTTTCTCAAAGCAAAACAATGAAAAACAAAAACAATTAATAATCACCACTGTAATTACTCGTGAAAAACAAAGCGGCTGGTAGAGTAAGGGTTAATGGTATTTCCATTCTTGGTGTTTTATTTCTTTAACCCTTACTCTACCAGCACCTTTTTGAAAATGCGTTTGGGAGGCGGAGCCAAAGATGGGGCACCCAAAAGGGCAATAATATCGCTGCTTGGTATAGTAAGGGTTAATCAAGGGCTGATTATTGAAGGGTCCTCTTGTCTTCAAAGCAGCAGAGTTGGGCCCATTCCGCTTCAGTGACCCACTGGGCTGCTCACCGGGACCATGCTGCATATATTTTTTGAGTTGACGCATTTGTCGCGGGTTGATTAACCCTTACTCTACCAGCACTTTTTTTCAAATGCGCTCGGGAGGCAGAGCCAAAGATTGGGCACTTAAAACGGCGATAATATCGCCGCGTGGTAGAGTAAGGGTTAATAAAGGAATATTCCTGTGAATATATAGAGGACTATTAAAAATAAAAATAAAAAACAGGAGCAAAAATTATGTTGATATCTTATTCCCTTTAAGAGTTATTACATTTTGAAGACACCATTGTGTTGAAAAGTGACCTCACAAGGCACAGTGTGATGTCATAAAGGCCAACCCAAGGCAATTTATGTATACATTTCTTTAAAAATGAATTGGCTCTTTCTAAATTATTGGATACATTTATTGTTAAGTTTTTGAGATGGGTTTTTTATAAGAGCATACTTTGCCCATCTGCTCATAATTCTTACACTATAAGTAAAGAAAAAAACTTGTTTTGTTTGTTTTATAAAAATACATAAGAATTGTCTTGGATCTGCATTTACTACATCACATTGTACACTACGAGGTCCTACTGATTTACTACATCACATTGTACACTACGAGGTCCTACTGATTTACTACATCACATTGTACACTACGAGGTCCTACTGATTTACTACATCACATTGTACACTACGAGGTCCTACTGATTTACTACATCACATTGTACACTACGAGGTCCTACTGATTTACTACATCACATTGTACACTACGAGGTCCTACTGATTTACTACATCACATTGTACACTACGAGGTCCTACTGATTTACTACATCACATTGTACACTACGAGGTCCTACTGATTTACTACATCACATTGTACACTACGAGGTCCTACTGATTTACTACATCAAATTATACACTACGAGGTCCTACTGATTTACTACATCACATTGTACACTACAAGGTCCTACTGATTTACTACATCACATTGTACACTACGAGGTCCTATTGATTTACTACATCACATTGTACACTACGAGGTCCTACTGATTTACTACATCACATTGATTTACTACATCAATTATACACTACGAGGTCCTACTGATTTACTACATCACATTGTACACTACGAGGTCCTACTGATTTACTACATCACATTGTACACTACGAGGTCCTACTGATTTACTACATCACATTGTACACTACGAGGTCCTACTGATTTACTACATCACATTGTACACTACGAGGTCCTACTGATTTACTACATCACATTGTACACTACGAGGTCCTACTGATTTACTACATCACATTTACGAGGTCCTACTGATTTACTACATCACATTGTACACTACGAGGTCCTACTGATTTACTACATCACTACTGATTTACTACATCACATTGTACACTACGAGGTCCTACTGATTTACTACATCACATTGTACACTACGAGGTCCTACTGATTTACTACATCACATTGTACACTACGAGGTCCTACTGATTTACTACATCACATTGTACACTACGAGGTCCTACTGATTTACTACATCACATTGTACACTACGAGGTCCTACTGATTTACTACATCACATTGTACACCACGAGGTCCTATTGATTTACTACATCACATTGTACACTACGAGGTCCTACTGATTTACTACATCACATTGTACACTACGAGGTCCTACTGATTTACTACATCACATTGTACACTACGAGGTCCCACTGATTTACTACATCACATAGTACACTACGAGATCCTACTGATTTACTACATCACATTGTACACTGCGAGGTCCTACTGATTTGCTACATCACATTGTACACTACGAGGTCCTACTGATTTACTACATCACATTGTACACTACGAGGTCCTACTGATTTACTACATCACATTGTACACTACGAGGTCCTACTGATTTACTACATCACATTGTACACTACGAGGTCCTACTGATTTACTACATCACATTGTACACTACGAGGTCCTACTGATTTACTACATCACATTGTACACTACAAGGTCCCACTGATTTACTACATCACATTGTACACCACGAGGTCCTACTGATTTACTACATCACATTGTACACTACTAATGAAAGCTATAAAATGCAATGAATCCTTAAGTGAATAAGATTTCAGCATAGATTTTACACCAATTTGTTCCTTTAATATTCCTCTATTACATAAATAAAAATGCACGGAAATATTCCTTTAACTAACAGTGTGACTTATACTGAAAGATTTCATATACATTTGGTCATTACCCAAAAATGTATGCTTTTTGTAACTGATTAAAAAAAAGAGAGAAAAATATGATTAAAAGTCATTAAAATCTATACAGATTTTAGCAAAAATAATCCTTTCATTAAAGTAGCTTGAGCTTCATCCAGGGGCATAGCTAGACTTTCATTTATAGGGGCCAGCATATTCATAGGGAGGGGGGGGGAGGGGTGGGTGGCTTCACCAAACAGTGATGGCTGATCATTAAGTAATGGTATTTGCTGAACTTGTTCTTTTCCAGTTTTCCAATAATTAAAAAGTTTGTTGGAGTACGATTTATGGTGAGGATTCATTAATTTTTGAACGGTCCCACGGTTTTTGGAACAAAAATCCAGGAAAAATGTGATGAATTTTTGTTGATTTTTGCTTATGATTAGGTCTAAGGGGACCTTAAGCCCTTATAAACGAGGAGGCACTATTTGCCTATAATATGATCGTAGAGTACAAGGGAACATTCGCAGCGAGAATGAAAGTAATTTCGGGCAAGAAATATTTTTTTCAAAAATTGATGAAGTCAAAGGGCAAATGTCCAAGGTCAACAAAATTTTTGTTTTGGCCTACTACTCCCCTCCTTCAGGTAATTTTGTCCTCTATCAAATTTCTTAGGTCTAGGTGGTGTTGCTAACTCTTTAAAAAAAAAATGAATCGGACCATACAAAAACGGTCTGAAAGGGTTTAAACTCAAATGAAGAAAAAAAGGAATTTTTCTTGTGGGCATTCAATGATATCCTCAAGTGATGAAAAGTTACAGTTTACAAAATACATTGGTATTTATTCTAAACCACTTTTTTATATTCGTTTTCCCTTCCCCCCCACTCCCCCCTCCCACTCCCCTCCCCCCCCCCCCATCCCACGCTGCTGGCCTCATCAAAGTAAGGACTCAATTTGCCAAGCTGTCAAAATGGTGTTGTAGATTCTATATGAAATTGTGGAAAACATTGATGTAACATACAGTATGCAATAACAATTAGTGGTTTTAATGACATAATTTAAGGTAAATAATCCTGAGGAAAGACACTGTCATGGCTCATATTCCTGAAACATTACATATTTTGCAAATATTGGAAATCATGATAAATTTCAGTCAGTTGTATTTATGTAACTACTTAAAGCTATAGTGGATAGACTTGAAAGACTTGTACTTTACATGAAATTCGTACCTTTTGCCATAGCTTTCTAAACACCAAGAGTTCTTCTAAACCAGTGTTTCCCAAACAAATATTCAACGATGAGAATGCAAGTCAAGCGAACATGGATGAGCTTTTGGGTCTTTGTTCTGGACAGTTCTCAGGTAAACTAGGCAGTCATTAATGTGATTTTATTTTGTTTTAAACATTTAATTGTATATCTTTTGTTATTGTATATCTTTTGCTTCATCATTCATGTAAGAAATGCACAGAATGTGTTTTGTGTTACTAAGTTGTAAAGCATTAAAGAGACAGGTGGCTCAATGAGACGGGTAGTTCTGTCATTTGAACATACAATTGAGATGCTGGAGGTTCCAGGTTTGATTGAGTCTTAACAACAATTTAACCAGTGAATTATTTATAGATATACAGAACAATGCACTGATATCAAGTGCAAAGGTGGTCGTCTGCATTCCACCTTTTCCTTATTTAACCTTTAGTAATAGTGACTCTCACTGTCCATTTAATGAGGACATTAAATGGTGTCCCAAAGGTAGAGTTTCTCACCCCTACCTGGTTTGTTTGATCACTTTTCAAAAATTGCATGGTGAAAACCCGGTGTTAAGCCACTTTTAATCCAAATGCAGAAAATTGCCTGCTTACCATTGTTACAGTAGCTGATTATTTGCATCAATTACTGCTAACTTTTTCATGCTTGCATTTCAACATTTTTAGAGGTATATGAATATTTTAGAATGCACTGATTCAGTTAAACTAAAATTTTCAGTGATCGTGATTACTTAAAGAGAAACCTCAAGATAATTGCTTGACCTGTCACCAATAAATGTGATTCATACTAGTAACCTCACTTTGCTTGACCTGTCACCAATATGTGTGATTCATACTAGTAACCTCACTTTGCTTGACCTGTCACCAATAAATGTGATTCATACTAGTAACCTCACTTTGCTTGACCTGTCACCAATAAATGTGATTCATACTAGTAACCTCACTTTGCTTGACCTGTCACCAATAAATGTGATTCATACTAGTAACCTCACTTTGCTTGACCTGTCACCAATAAATGTGATTCATACTAGTAACCTCACTTTGCTTGACCTGTCACCAATAAATGTGATTCATACTAGTAACCTCACTTTGCTTGACCTGTCACCAATAAATGTGATTCATACTAGTAACCTCACTTTGCTTGACCTGTCACCAATAAATGTGATTCATACTAGTAACCTCACTTTGCTTGACCTGTCACCAATAAATGTGATTCATACTAGTAACCTCACTTTGCTTGACCTGTCACCAATAAATGTGATTTCATACTAGTAACCTCACTTTGCTTGACCTGTCACCAATAAATGTGATTCATACTAGTAACCTCACTTTGCTTGACCTGTCACCAATAAATGTGATTCATACTAGTAACCTCACTTTGCTTGACCTGTCACCAATAAATGTGATTCATACTAGTAACCTCACTTTGCTTGACCTGTCACCAATAAATGTGATTCATACTAGTAACCTCACTTTGCTTGACCTGTCACCAATAAATGTGATTCATACTAGTAACCTCACTTTGCTTGACCTGTCACCAATAAATGTGATTCATACTAGTAACCTCACTTTGCTTGACCTGTCACCTTGATATAAATGTGATTCATACTAGTAACCTCACTTTGCTTGACCTGTCACCAATAAATGTGATTCATACTAGTAACCTACTTTGCTTGACCCAATAAATGTGATTCATACTAGTAACCTCACTTTGCTTGACCTGTCACCAATATGTGTGATTCATACTAGTAACCTCACTTTGCTTGACCTGTCACCAATAAATGTGATTCATACTAGTAACCTCACTTTGCTTGACCTGTCACCAATAAATGTGATTCCTAGTAACCTCAATTGACCTGTCACCAATAAATGTGATTCATACTAGTAACCTCACTTTGCTTGACCTGTCACCAATAAATGTGATTCATACTAGTAACCTCACTTTGCTTGACCTGTCACCAATAAATGTGATTCATACTAGTAACCTCACTTTGCTTGACCTGTCACCAATAAATGTGATTCATACTAGTAACCTCACTTTGCTTGACCTGTCACCAATAAATGTGATTCATACTAGTAACCTCACTTTGCTTGACCTGTCACCAATAAATGTGATTCATACTAGTAACCTCACTTTGCTTGACCTGTCACCAATAAATGTGATTCATACTAGTAACCTCACTTTGCTTGACCTGTCACCAATAAATGTGATTCATACTAGTAACCTCACTTTGCTTGACCTGTCACCAATAAATGTGATTCATACTAGTAACCTCACTTTGCTTGACCTGTCACCAATAAATGTGATTCATACTAGTAACCTCACTTTGCTTGACCTGTCACCAATAAATGTGATTCATACTAGTAACCTCACTTTGCTTGACCTGTCACCAATAAATGTGATTCATACTAGTAACCTCACTTTGCTTGACCTGTCACCAATAAATGTGATTCATACTAGTAACCTCACTTTGCTTGACCTGTCACCAATAAATGTGATTCATACTAGTAACCTCACTTTGCTTGACCTGTCACCAATAAATGTGATTCATACTAGTAACCTCACTTTGCTTGACCTGTCACCAATAAATGTGATTCATACTAGTAACCTCACTTTGCTTGACCTGTCACCAATAAATGTGATTCATACTAGTAACCTCACTTTGCTTGACCTGTCACCAATAAATGTGATTCATACTAGTAACCTCACTTTGCTTGACCTGTCACCAATAAATGTGATTCATACTAGTAACCTCACTTTGCTTTGACCTGTCACCAATAAATGTGATTCATACTAGTAACCTCACTTTGCTTGACCTGTCACAATAAATGTGATTCATACTAGTAAATGTGACCTGTCATGATTCTAGTAACCTCACTTTGCTTGACCTGTCACCGATATGTGTGATTCATACTAGTAACCTCACTTTGCTTGACCTGTCACCAATAAATGTGATTCATACTAGTAACCTCACTTTGCTTGACCTGTCACCAATAAATGTGATTCATACTAGTAACCTCACTTTGCTTGACCTGTCACCAATAAATGTGATTCATACTAGTAACCTCACTTTGCTTGACCTGTCACCAATAAATGTGATTCATACTAGTAACCTCACTTTGCTTGACCTGTCACCAATATGTGTGATTCATACTAGTAACCTCACTTTGCTTGACCTGTCACCAATAAATGTGATTCATACTAGTAACCTCACTTTGCTTGACCTGTCACCAATAAATGTGATTCATACTAGTAACCTCACTTTGCTTGACCTGTCACCAATAAATGTGATTCATACTAGTAACCTCACTTTGCTTGACCTGTCACCAATATGTGTGATTCATACTAGTAACCTCACTTTGCTTGACCTGTCACCAATAAATGTGATTCATACTAGTAACCTCACTTTGCTTGACCTGTCACCAATATGTGTGATTCATACTAGTAACCTCACTTTGCTTGACCTGTCACCAATAAATGTGATTCATACTAGTAACCTCACTTTGCTTGACCTGTCACCAATAAATGTGATTCATACTAGTAACCTCACTTTGCTTGACCTGTCACCAATAAATGTGATTCATACTAGTAACCTCACTTTGCTTGACCTGTCACCAATAAATGTGATTCATACTAGTAACCTCACTTTGCTTGACCTGTCACCAATAAATGTGATTCATACTAGTAACCTCACTTTGCTTGACCTGTCACCAATAAATGTGATTCATACTAGTAACCTCACTTTGCTTGACCTGTCACCAATAAATGTGATTCATACTAGTAACCTCACTTTGCTTGACCTGTCACCAATAAATGTGATTCATACTAGTAACCTCCACTTTGCTTGACCTGTCACCAATAAATGTGATTCATACTAGTAACCTCACTTGACCTGTCACCATAAATGATTCATACTAGTAACCTCACTTTGCTTGACCTGTCACCAATAAATGTGATTCATACTAGTAACCTCACTTTGCTTGACCTGTCACCAATAAATGTGATTCATACTAGTAACCTCACTTTGCTTGACCTGTCACCAATAAATGTGATTCATACTAGTAACCTCACTTTGCTTGACCTGTCACCAATAAATGTGATTCATACTAGTAACCTCACTTTGCTTGACCTGTCACCAATAAATGTGATTCATACTAGTAACCTCACTTTGCTTGACCTGTCACCAATAAATGTGATTCATACTAGTAACCTCACTTTGCTTGACCTGTCACCAATAAATGTGATTCATACTAGTAACCTCACTTTGCTTGACCTGTCACCAATAAATGTGATTCATACTAGTAACCTCACTTTGCTTGACCTGTCACCAATAAATGTGATTCATACTAGTAACCTCACTTTGCTTGACCTGTCACCAATAAATGTGATTCATACTAGTAACCTCACTTTGCTTGACCTGTCACCAATAAATGTGATTCATACTAGTAACCTCACTTTGCTTGACCTGTCACCAATCACCAAATGTGATTCATACTAGTAACCTCACTTTGCTTGACCTGTCACCAATAAATGTGATTCATACTAGTAACCTCACTTTGCTTGACCTGTCACCAATAAATGTGATTCATACTAGTAACCTCACTTTGCTTGACCTGTCACCAATAAATGTGATTCATACTAGTAACCTCACTTTGCTTGACCTGTCACCAATAAATGTGATTCATACTAGTAACCTCACTTTGCTTGACCTGTCACCAATAAATGTGATTCATACTAGTAACCTCACTTTGCTTGACCTGTCACCAATAAATGTGATTCATACTAGTAACCTCACTTTGCTTGACCTGTCACCAATAAATGTGATTCATACTAGTAACCTCACTTTGCTTGACCTGTCACCAATAAATGTGATTCATACTAGTAACCTCACTTTGCTTGACCTGTCACCAATAAATGTGATTCATACTAGTAACCTCACTTTGCTTGACCTGTCACCAATATGTGTGATTCATACTAGTAACCTCACTTTGCTTGACCTGTCACCAATAAATGTGATTCATACTAGTAACCTCACTTTGCTTGACCTGTCACCAATAAATGTGATTCATACTAGTAACCTCACTTTGCTTGACCTGTCACCAATAAATGTGATTCATACTAGTAACCTCACTTTGCTTGACCTGTCACCAATAAATGTGATTCATACTAGTAACCTCACTTTGCTTGACCTGTCACCAATAAATGTGATTCATACTAGTAACCTCACTTTGCTTGACCTGTCACCAATAAATGTGATTCATACTAGTAACCTCACTTTGCTTGACCTGTCACCAATAAATGTGATTCATACTAGTAACCTCACTTTGCTTGACCTGTCACCAATAAATGTGATTCATACTAGTAACCTCACTTTGCTTGACCTGTCACCAATAAATGTGATTCATACTAGTAACCTCACTTTGCTTGACCTGTCACCAATAAATGTGATTCATACTAGTAACCTCACTTTGCTTGACCTGTCACCAATAAATGTGATTCATACTAGTAACCTCACTTTGCTTGACCTGTCACCAATAAATGTGATTCATACTAGTAACCTCACTTTGCTTGACCTGTCACCAATAAATGTGATTCATACTAGTAACCTCACTTTGCTTGACCTGTCACCAATAAATGTGATTCATACTAGTAACCTCACTTTGCTTGACCTGTCACCAATAAATGTGATTCATACTAGTAACCTCACTTTGCTTGACCTGTCACCAATAAATGTGATTCATACTAGTAACCTCACTTTGCTTGACCTGTCACCAATAAATGTGATTCATACTAGTAACCTCACTTTGCTTGACCTGTCACCAATAAATGTGATTCATACTAGTAACCTCACTTTGCTTGACCTGTCACCAATAAATGTGATTCATACTAGTAACCTCACTTTGCTTGACCTGTCACCAATAAATGTGATTCATACTAGTAACCTCACTTTGCTTGACCTGTCACCAATAAATGTGATTCATACTAGTAACCTCACTTTGCTTGACCTGTCACCAATAAATGTGATTCATACTAGTAACCTCACTTTGCTTGACCTGTCACCAATAAATGTGATTCATACTAGTAACCTCACTTTGCTTGACCTGTCACCAATAAATGTGATTCATACTAGTAAACTTTGTTTGACCTGTCACCTTTAGCACTTTGACCTGTCACCAATAAATGTGATTCATACTAGTAACCTCACTTTGCTTGACCTGTCACCAATAAATGTGATTCATACTAGTAACCTCACTTTGCTTGACCTGTCACCAATAAATGTGATTCATACTAGTAACCTCACTTTGCTTGACCTGTCACCAATAAATGTGATTCATACTAGTAACCTCACTTTGCTTGACCTGTCACCAATAAATGTGATTCATACTAGTAACCTCACTTTGCTTGACCTGTCACCAATAAATGTGATTCATACTAGTAACCTCACTTTGCTTGACCTGTCACCAATAAATGTGATTCATACTAGTAACCTCACTTTGCTTGACCTGTCACCAATAAATGTGATTCATACTAGTAACCTCACTTTGCTTGACCTGTCACCAATAAATGTGATTCATACTAGTAACCTCACTTTGCTTGACCTGTCACCAATAAATGTGATTCATACTAGTAACCTCACTTTGCTTGACCTGTCACCAATAAATGTGATTCATACTAGTAACCTCACTTTGCTTGACCTGTCACCAATAAATGTGATTCATACTAGTAACCTCACTTTGCTTGACCTGTCACCAATAAATGTGATTCATACTAGTAACCTCACTTTGCTTGACCTGTCACCAATAAATGTGATTCATACTAGTAACCTCACTTTGCTTGACCTGTCACCAATAAATGTGATTCATACTAGTAACCTCACTTTGCTTGACCTGTCACCAATAAATGTGATTCATACTAGTAACCTCACTTTGCTTGACCTGTCACCAATAAATGTGATTCATACTAGTAACCTCACTTTGCTTGACCTGTCACCAATAAATGTGATTCATACTAGTAACCTCACTTTGCTTGACCTGTCACCAATAAATGTGATTCATACTAGTAACCTCACTTTGCTTGACCTGTCACCAATAAATGTGATTCATACTAGTACTTTGCTTGACCTGTCACCAATAAATGTGATTCATACTAGTAACCTCACTTTGCTTGACCTGTCACCAATAAATGTGATTCATACTAGTAACCTCACTTTGCTTGACCTGTCACCAATAAATGTGATTCAAGTAAATGTGATTCATACTAGTAACCTCACTTTGCTTGACCTGTCACCAATAAATGTGATTCATACTAGTAACCTCACTTTGCTTGACCTGTCACCAATAAATGTGATTCATACTAGTAACCTCACTTTGCTTGACCTGTCACCAATAAATGTGATTCATACTAGTAACCTCACTTTGCTTGACCTGTCACCAATAAATGTGATTCATACTAGTAACCTCACTTTGCTTGACCTGTCACCAATAAATGTGATTCATACTAGTAACCTCACTTTGCTTGACCTGTCACCAATAAATGTGATTCATACTAGTAACCTCACTTTGCTTGACCTGTCACCAATAAATGTGATTCATGACTGTAATGTGATTCACTTTGCTTGACCTGTCACCAATAAATGTGATTCATACTAGTAACCTCACTTTGCTTGACCTGTCACCAATAAATGTGATTCATACTAGTAACCTCACTTTGCTTGACCTGTCACCAATAAATGTGATTCATACTAGTAACCTCACTTTGCTTGACCTGTCACCAATAAATGTGATTCATACTAGTAACCTCACTTTGCTTGACCTGTCACCAATAAATGTGATTCATACTAGTAACCTCACTTTGCTTGACCTGTCACCAATAAATGTGATTCATACTAGTAACCTCACCTGTTGATTCATACTGACCTGTCTGTCACCAATAAATGTGATTCATACTAGTAACCTCACTTTGCTTGACCTGTCACCAATAAATGTGATTCATACTAGTAACCTCACTTTGCTTGACCTGTGTGATTCAATAAATGTGATTCATATGTGATTAGTAACCTCACTTTGCTTGACCTGTCACCAATAAATGTGATTCATACTAGTAACCTCACTTTGCTTGACCTGTCACCAATAAATGTGATTCATACTAGTAACCTCACTTTGCTTGATTCATACTAGTAACCTCACTTTGCTTGACCTGTCACCAATAAATGTGATTCATACTAGTAACCTCACTTTGCTTGACCTGTCACCAATAAATGTGATTCATACTAGTAACCTCACTTTGCTTGACCTGTCACCAATAAATGTGATTCATACTAGTAACCTCACTTTGCTTGACCTGTCACCAATAAATGTGATTCATACTAGTAACCTCACTTTGCTTTTGACCTGTCACCAATAAATGTGATTCATACTAGTAACCTCACTTTGCTTGACCTGTCACCAATAAATGTGATTCATACTAGTAACCTCACTTTGCTTGACCTGTCACCAATAAATGTGATTCATACTAGTAACCTCACTTTGCTTGACCTGTCACCAATAAATGTGATTCATACTAGTAACCTCACTTTGCTTGACCTGTCACCAATAAATGTGATTCATACTAGTAACCTCACTTTGCTTGACCTGTCACCAATAAATGTGATTCATACTAGTAACCTCACTTTGCTTGACCTGTCACCAATAAATGTGATTCATACTAGTAACCTCACTTTGCTTGACCTGTCACCAATAAATGTGATTCATACTAGTAACCTCACTTTGCTTGACCTGTCACCAATAAATGTGATTCATACTAGTAACCTCACTTTGCTTGACCTGTCACCAATAAATGTGATTCATACTAGTAACCTCACTTTGCTTGACCTGTCACCAATAAATGTGATTCATACTAGTAACCTCACTTTTGCTTGACCTGACCTGTCACCAATATGTGATTCATACTAGTAACCTCTTTGCTTGACCTGTCACCAATTGTGATTCATACTAGTAACCTTTGTGACCTGTCACCATATGTGTGATTCATACTAGTAACCTCACTTTGCTTGACCTGTCACCATAAATGTGATTCATACTAGTAACCTCACTTTGCTTGACCTGTCACCAATAAATGTGATTCATACTAGTAACCTCACTTTGCTTGACCTGTCACCAATAAATGTGATTCATACTAGTAACCTCACTTTGCTTGACCTGTCACCAATAAATGTGATTCATACTAGTAACCTCACTTTGCTTGACCTGTCACCAATAAATGTGATTCATACTAGTAACCTCACTTTGCTTGACCTGATGATTCTAGTAATACCTGTAGATTCAACTAGTCACTTTGCTTGACCTGTCACCAATAAATGTGATTCATACTAGTAACCTCACTTTGCTTGACCTGTCACCAATAAATGTGATTCATACTAGTAACCTCACTTTGCTTGACCTGTGTGATTCATACTAGTAACCTCACTTTGCTTGACCTGTCACCAATAAATGATTCATACTAGTAACCTCACTTTGCTTGACCTGTCACCAATAAATGTGATTCATACTAGTAACCTCACTTTGCTTGACCTGTCACCAATAAATGTGATTCATACTAGTAACCTCACTTTTTGACCTGTCACCTGATTCATACTAGTAACCTCACTTTGCTTGACCTGTAATAAATGTGATTCATACTAGTAACCTCACTTTGCTTGACCTGTCACCAATAAATGTGATTCATACTAGTAACCTCACTTTGCTTGACCTGTCACCAATAAATGTGATTCATACTAGTAACCTCACTTTGCTTGACCTGTCACCAATAAATGTGATTCATACTAGTAACCTCACTTTGCTTGACCTGTCACCAATAAATGTGATTCATACTAGTAACCTCACTTTGCTTGACCTGTCACCAATAAATGTGATTCATACTAGTAACCTCACTTTGCTTGACCTGTCACCAATAAATGTGATTCATACTAGTAACCTCACTTTGCTTGACCTGTCACCAATAAATGTGATTCATACTAGTAACCTCACTTTGCTTGACCTGTCACCAATAAATGTGATTCATACTAGTAACCTCACTTTGCTTGACCTGTCACCAATAAATGTGATTCATACTAGTAACCTCACTTTGCTTTTGACCTGTCACCAATAAATGTGATTCATACTAGTAACCTCACTTTGCTTGACCTGTCACCAATAAATGTGATTCATACTAGTAACCTCACTTTGCTTGACCTGTCACCAATAAATGTGATTCATACTAGTAACCTCACTTTGCTTGACCTGTCACCAATAAATGTGATTCATACTAGTAACCTCACTTTGCTTGACCTGTCACCAATAAATGTGATTCATACTAGTAACCTCACTTTGCTTGACCTGTCACCAATAAATGTGATTCATACTAGTAACCTCACTTTGCTTGACCTGTCACCAATAAATGTGATTCATACTAGTAACCTCACTTTGCTTGACCTGTCACCAATAAATGTGATTCATACTAGTAACCTCACTTTGCTTGACCTGTCACCAATAAATGTGATTCATACTAGTAACCTCACTTTGCTTGACCTGTCACCAATAAATGTGATTCATACTAGTAACCTCACTTTGCTTGACCTGTCACCAATAAATGTGATTCATACTAGTAACCTCACTTTGCTTGACCTGTCACCAATAAATGTGATTCATACTAGTAACCTCACTTTGCTTGACCTGTCACCAATAAATGTGATTCATACTAGTAACCTCACTTTGCTTGACCTGTCACCAATAAATGTGATTCATACTAGTAACCTCACTTTGCTTGACCTGTCACCAATAAATGTGATTCATACTAGTAACCTCACTTTGCTTGACCTGTCACCAATAAATGTGATTCATACTAGTAACCTCACTTTGCTTGACCTGTCACCAATAAATGTGATTCATACTAGTAACCTCACTTTGCTTGACCTGTCACCAATAAATGTGATTCATACTAGTAACCTCACTTTGCTTGACCTGTCACCAATAAATGTGATTCATACTAGTAACCTCACTTTGCTTGACCTGTCACCAATAAATGTGATTCATACTAGTAACCTCACTTTGCTTGACCTGTCACCAATAAATGTGATTCATACTAGTAACCTCACTTTGCTTGACCTGTCACCAATAAATGTGATTCATACTAGTAACCTCACTTTGCTTGACCTGTCACCAATAAATGTGATTCATACTAGTAACCTCACTTTGCTTGACCTGTCACCAATAAATGCGATTCATACTAGTAACCTCACTTTGCTTGACCTGTCACCAATAAATGTGATTCATACTAGTAACCTCACTTTGCTGGACCTGTCACCAATAAATGTGATTCATACTAGTAACACTTTGCTTGACCTGTCACCAATAAATGTGATTCATACTAGTAACCTCACTTTGCTTGACCTGTCACCAATAAATGTGATTCATACTAGTAACCTCACTTTGCTTGACCTGTCACCAATATTCAACTGTCACTTTGCTTGACCTGTCACCAATAAATGTGATTCATACTAGTAACCTCACTTTGCTGGACCTGTCACCAATAAATGTGATTCATACTAGTAACCTCACTTTGCTGGACCTGTCACCAATAAATGTGATTCATACTAGTAACCTCACTTTGCTGGACCTGTCACCAATAAATGTGATTCATACTAGTAACCTCACTTTGCTTGACCTGTCACCAATAAATGTGATTCATACTAGTAACCTCACTTTGCTGGACCTGTCACCGATATGTGTGATTCATACTAGTAACCTCACTTTGCTTGACCTGTCACCAATAAATGTGATTCATACTAGTAACCTCACTTTGCTGGACCTGTCACCGATATGTGTGATTCATACTAGTAACCTCACTTTGCTTGACCTGTCACCAATAAATGTGATTCATACTAGTAACCTCACTTTGCTTGACCTGTCACCAATATGTGTGATTCATACTAGTAACCTCACTTTGCTTGACCTGTCACCAATAAATGTGATTCATACTAGTAACCTCACTTTGCTGGACCTGTCACCAATAAATGTGATTCATACTAGTAACCTCACTTTGCTTGACCTGTCACCAATAAATGTGATTCATACTAGTAACCTCACTTTGCTTGACCTGTCACCAATAAATGTGATTCATACTAGTAACCTCACTTTGCTTGACCTGTCACCAATAAATGTGATTCATACTAGTAACCTCACTTTGCTTGACCTGTCACCAATAAATGTGATTCATACTAGTAACCTCACTTTGCTTGACCTGTCACCAATAAATGTGATTCATACTAGTAACCTCACTTTGCTTGACCTGTCACCAATATGTGTGATTCATACTAGTAACGTCACTTCCGCGGTGGTAATTGATTGGCTTGTCGGTGATTGTGTAAACATTTTGACCAATTAGAATCGTTGGATTATTGTGTTATTTCTTATCTCCACATGAACACGGTATCTGGTTTTTAAGTGCTATTCAATTTCATTTGATATACAACTGCTGCAGGTTCAAGTCAAAGGTCTGAGACAAATTTCAAGAAAGGAATGTTCTCCCATAACTCCCAGGACAACATGGAGGAGCTGCTGGGTCTTTGCTCTGGCAACTTTTCTGCGTAAGTTTAATAAATTGACTGTATTTTTGGCTCTGTTGGAACAACTTAAAGATCTATGGACACGTAGCAACAACTTGATCTTAATTGGAAGAAAATAGGCTATAAACCATGAATGTAGATTATAGCCCATGAAAATAGCCCATAAACCATAGAAATAGGCTTTAACCCATCAAAATAGGCCATAAACCATGAAAATAGGCTATAAACCATGAAAGTAGGCTATAATCATTGAAAATAGGCTATAAACCATAAAAATAGGCTGTAAACCATGAAAATAGGCTATAACTCGTGAAAATAGCCCATAAACCATGCAAATAGGCTATAACCCATGAAAATAGGCTATAAATTATGAAAATAGGCTATAATCCATGAAAATAGGCTATAAAACATGAAAAAGGCTATAAACCATGAAAATAGACTATAACCCATGAAAATAGGCTATAAACCATGAAAATAGGCTATAATCCATGAAAATAGTCTATAACCCATGGCAATAGACTACAACCCATGAAAATAGGCTATAACCCATGAAAGTAGGCCATAAACCATGAAAATAGGCCATAAACCATGAAAATAGGCTATAAACCATGAAAATAGGCTAGAAACCATGAAAATAGGCTATAACCCATAAAAATAGGCGATAAACCATGAAAGTAGCAAAAGTTTCATGAAAATCATCAGAAAGAGAAAAGTTGAATTAACTTTTGTTGACTGTATTTCAATCCTTTACCAATATTGTTTGAATGTGAGCTATTAAATATGACCAAGAGGTTAGCAATTTCCATAATAACCTCAACCAAAACTTAGCAGAAAACAATCTCATGATTTTCAGTGACTGAAATCTAGGACTGAAATTTGTAGAGATGATTAGGTTACTGCATGCAAACAAGATTTGAGGAGTAGTGTAACTACAAGTTTTATATCCATGTCAAATAATATGCAAGTTAGATATGTTAAATTTTCTTTGTATGTATAATGCAACTTACAGCATCGTCTTCGAACATTTTACTCCCAATCAGGAAACCACCTCAAGCAACACAAAAGACAGATGATGAAAAATCCGCCGACAGTGACAATGGTAGCATTGCATTATTCGGCATTTTGTCATACCCAGAGGCAACCAATCAGAAGAAGGATGATGGTGAGGGTCTGAGCAGTGATGATGAACCAATCATCATTAAGCGCAAGAAAAAGAAGCTGAAGAAGAAGCTGGAGGAGACCAACAAAGACGATGCGGATCTTCACCTCGCATTTGAAAGTGATGAGGAGTTTGAAACAGTTGAAGAGAAACAATTTCAAAAGTGAGTATAGAAATCCCCTCTTTAATTTATTTAGGAGAATATTCTGTGAATTTTAATTGTCATATATTTGATAGAGAACAAACAGATAGAGAACAAACAAATTGGTGCAAAAATCATGTTGATATCTGATTATGTTTTGTAGGAGATATTGTATTTCAAAGATATCACTAGTGTGTTGAAAAGTGACTCAATGAAAATTAATTGCCTCTTTCTAAATTATTGGAAACAATTTTTGTTGTTTAATTATTAAGATGCACCTTATAAAAACATGGTTTGCCCATCTGTTTATTTATTGTGTTCCTGATTTGGTGTAAAATGATTTGTTCTCATGGACCATTTATATAATTAGTAGACAAGCCCATCTTGTATAATAATGGAAATAATTGTCTGATTGTAATCATTCCTACACAGATCTAAGTTTAAACTTGACAACAATGTTTTAGGTATGAGTACCTGTTTAGTTTAATGTTTTGTTCCCTTTATTGGCCTAATGCTTTAAGCTTGTTTGACCACCAATCTTTCCCCTTAAAATTTAAAAAAAAAGTTACAATCCTCCTTTATGATGATAAGATGCCTTCTTGCTATTATTGTACTTCATAATCTTTCCCGTAGGTTGGCCACAAGGAAGTTCTTTGAACAAGAGGCAGAGCTGTCTGGGAGCGACTTTGAGAGCGATGAGGATTATGATGCGGACGATCTTGCTGATGAATTGGAGATCGACAAGGAAGCGGAGGAGGATGTCAAGGACCAGGATGAACTCCGGGAGCAGGTTAATCAGATCTACATGTAAGTCACCAACATAGCTTACTTTCCTAGTCACCAACAGAGCTTACTTTGTAAATCACTGACAAAGCTTACTTTGTAAATCACTGACAGAGCTTACTTTGTAAATCGCCAACAGAACTTACTTTAAAAGTTATCAACATGGCTTACTTTGTAAATCACAACAGAGCTTACTTCGTAAATCACCAACAGAGCTTACTTTGTAAATCATCAACAGAGCTTACTTTGTAAATCACCAACAGAGCTTACTTTGTAAATCACCAACAGAGCTTACTTTGTTAGTCACCAACAAAACTTACTTTGTAAATCACTGACAAAACTTACTTTGTAAATCACTGACAGAGCTTACTTTGTAAATCACCGACAGAGCTTACTTTGTAAATCACCAACAGAGCTTACTTTGTAAATCACCATCAGAGCTTACTTTGTAAGTCACCGACAAAGCTTACTTTGTAAGTCACCGACAAAGCTTACTTTGTTGGTCAAAGCTTACTTTGTAAATCACCAAAAAAACTTACTTTGTAAGTCACCGACAGAGCTTACTTTGTAAGTCACCAACAGAGCTTACTTTGTATATCACCAACAGAGTTTAGTAAGTCTCTAAGAGAGCTTACTTTGTAAGTCACCGACAGAGCTTACTTTTTTGGTCAGAGCTTACTTTGTAAATCACCAGAGGAGCTTACTTTGTAAGTCACCAACAGAGCTTACTTTGTAAGTCACCAACAGAGCTTACTTTGCAAGTCACTAAAAGAGCTTACTTTGTAAGTCACCGACATAGCTTACTTTGTAAGTCACCAACAGAGCTAACTTTGTTGGTCTGAGCTTACTTTGTAAATCACCAAAAGAGCTTTCTTTGTAAATCACCAACAGAGCTTACTTTGTAAATCACCAACAGAGCTTACTTTGTTAGTCACCAACAAAGCCTACTTTGTAAATCACCTACAAAGCTTACTTCGTAAATCACCGACAGAGCTTACTTTGTAAATCACCAACAGAGCTTACTTTGTAAATCACCAACAGAGCCTACTTTGTCAGTCATCGACAAAGCTTACTTTGTTGGTCAGAGCTTACTTTGTAGATCACCAAAAAAGCTTACTTTGTAAGTCACCGACAGAGCTTACTTTGTAAGTCACCATCAGAGCTTACTTTGTATATCACCAACAGAGCTTACTTAGTAAGTCGCTAACAGAGCCCACTTTGTAAGTCATCGACAGATCTTACTTTTTTGGTCATAGCTTACTTTGTAAATCATCAACAAAGCTTACTTTGTAAATCACCAACAGAGCTTACTTTGTAAATTACCGACAGAGCTTACTTTGTAAATCACCAACGGAGCTTACTTTGTAAATCACCAACAGAGCTTACTTTGTAAGTCACCAACAGAGCTAACTTTGTTGGTCTGAGCTTACTTTGTAAATCACCAAAAGAGCTTTCTTTGTAAATCACCAACAGAGCTTACTTTGTAAATCACCAACAGAGCTTACTTTGTTAGTCACCAACAAAGCCTACTTTGTAAATCACCTACAAAGCTTACTTCGTAAATCACTGACAGAGCTTACTTTGTAAATCACCAACAGAGCTTACTTTGTAAATCACCAACAGAGCCTACTTTGTCAGTCATCGACAAAGCTTACTTTGTTGGTCAGAGCTTACTTTGTAGATCACCAAAAAAGCTTACTTTGTAAGTCACCGACAGAGCTTACTTTGTAAGTCACCATCAGAGCTTACTTTGTATATCACCAACAGAGCTTACTTAGTAAGTCGCTAACAGCTTACTTTGTAAGTCATCGACAGATCTTACTTTTTTGGTCATAGCTTACTTTGTAAATCATCAACAAAGCTTACTTTGTAAGTCACCAACAGAGTAGAAGTAAATCACCGACAGAGCTTACTTTGTAAGTCACCGACAAAGCTTACTTTGTTGGTCAGAGCTTACTTTGTAAATCATCAACAGAGCTTACTTTGTAAATCACCAACAGAGCTTACTTTGTAAGTCACTGACAAGGCTTACTTTGTTGGTCAGAGCTTACTTTATGAATCACCGACAGAGCTTACTTTGTAAGTCACCATCAGAGCTTACTTTGTATATCACCAACAGAGCTTACTTAGTAAGTCGCTAACAGCTTACTTTGTAAGTCATCGACAGATCTTACTTTTTTGGTCATAGCTTACTTTGTAAATCATCAACAAAGCTTACTTTGTAAGTCACCAACAGAGCTTACTTCGTAAATCACCGACAGAGCTTACTTTGTAAGTCACCGACAAAGCTTACTTTGTTGGTCAGAGCTTACTTTGTAAATCATCAACAGAGCTTACTTTGTAAATCACCAACAGAGCTTACTTTGTAAGTCACTGACAAGGCTTACTTTGTTGGTCAGAGCTTACTTTGTAAATCACCGACAGAACTTACTTTGTAAATCACCAACGGAGCTTACTTTGTAAATCACCAACAGAGCTTACTTTGTAAATCACCAACAGAGCTTACTTTGTAAATTACCGACAGAGCTTACTTTGTAAATCACCAACAGAGCTTACTTTGTAAATCATCAACAGAGCTTACTTTGTAAGTCACCGACAAAGCTTACTTTGTTGGTCAGAGCTTACTTTATGAATCACCGACAGAGCTTACTTTGTAAGTCACCGACAGAGCTTACTTTGTAAGTCACCAACAGAGCTTACTTTGTATATCACCAAGAGAGCTTACATAGTAAGTCACTAACAGAGCTTACTTTGTAAGTCATCGACAGCTTACTTTTTTGGTCAAAGCTCACTTTGTAAATCACCAAAAGAGCTTACTTTGTAAGTCGCCGACAAAGCTTACTTTGTAAGTCACCAACAGAGCTTACTTTGCAAGTCACTAAAAAAGCTTACTTTGTAAGTCACCGACATAGCTTACTTTGTAAGTCACCAACAGAGACTTTGTTGGTCAGAGCTTACTTTGTAAATCACCAAAAGAGCTTTCTTTGTTCGTCACCGACAGAGCTTACTTTGTAAGTCACTAAAAGAGTTTACTTTGTAAGTCACCAACAGAGAACATACTTTGTAAGGCACCAAGAGATCTAACTTTGCTGGTCATTAAAGGGGCTTTGTTAGTCACCAAAAGAGCTATACTTCGTTAGTCACCATCAGAAATTACTTTGTTGGTCACCAACAGAGCTGTATTTTGTTAGTCACCAACAGAAGTTACTTTGTAAGCCATCAACAGAGAACATACTTTTTAAGTCAAGAACAGAGCTTATTTTGTTGGTCACTAAAAGAGCTTACTTTGTTTCATCCAATCTATGATTTGTCCAAACTGATATATATCCTTTAAAATATAATTTATTTCTGAAGGAAACTAACTGGGTGTAAGGTTTGCTGTATTTCATTTTTTTTTAGTACACAATTGGCAAAATCTTTCTGTCAATGCAGATAATGTTACAACTTTTCAGTTACAAATCTCAAGATAAGATAATTGATGAATACTTTTCAGAATTCTTTGTCAATGGGTAAATACTCTGGAAATTAAGAGAATATAAAGCCCAAGTTTTATTTTCATTTTTGCAGGAAAAATGTAGATGATGAAGATGCAAGGAGGCTCCGAATTTACAAAGAGATGTACCTACCTGATGGTGACCTGTACTCGGAAGGAAAGGGGAGGGTCAGGAGGTTCAGATGGAAACATCTAGGTCCGTCTTTACTTCTTTTCCGCTTTTAATTTAATATTTCTTGGGAGTTACTCATTGTGTGTTTGCGATCTTAAGATCTCATTAAAAATTGTTTTCAAAACTTTTCTTTATTTCTTTCCCATCTAATATGTTTTCAAAGGATATTTCTGAATTAATTTATTGATACAATAAGTTGGAAGATAGTGAGTATTTTGTACAGAATTTCAAACTTGTATAAACTTCATTCCATTCAGTACCATTATCACTGCATTTACTGGTACATGTGAATCTAGCTTCATTTGGCTTCAGTGTTTATCATTATACACAAAAAAAAGAAGCTAATTACAAGCTATTAAAGCAGAGTTGAATGGGTTTATTTATTTTTTCTTCAGAGAAATACCTGGGATGATTTGAAGGTTCCTTGTTTTTTCAGGAATTCTGTGGCAGTGTTGTAAGGGTGGGGTTTACTAATCTACAATCCCGGACAAGTCTTGGCACTTTTTCCACTCCCACCCTGATTCAATGTTGACACACGCTCTGCAAGAAAAGTTCTTGGTATTAATTCTGCAACATTGGAGATGGGCTATTAGGGGATAAAAAAAGTGCCAAGTACTTTTAGTCAGGGATTGTAGCATCCACTATTCAATTCCCAGTGGGTCTCCAACCAATGCTCCACAAGTAATCAATAAAACGGCCTTGGATGTCTGAATGTAAATACTCAAATAAAGGTCCATCGGGACATTGTTAATTTGGTAGGATATAATAATAATACATTTATGCAGTGCAAAAATCTGCAATGCATTTAAATGTGCTTAACAATAAAATAAAAACTAAACAAAAGCAATACAAAAAAAGTATGATGAGACCTAAACAAACTTAAATTGTTAATTAAATTAATTGATGCAATTAGTGTATTCCAAAGTGCTGGGCCAGCATAATAAAAACCATGATCGCCTACAGTTTGACATTTTGTTCTGGGTACAAAAAGAATGGGAGATTCATTTGAGCGCAACGAATACCTATTGCTCTAAACAGGGCGAATGTGATCAGAAAGGTAACATGGGATGTCTTTATGTAGGGACTTTAAAACAAAAACAAGTAGTACTATAGGAATTTCTATCCTCCATTGCTCTTTTACATTGACCCTTTTATATAATCGTGATGTGCATTTTGTGTCATTTACCAATCTTAATCTGCAGATGAAGAAATGGATGGGGATGGGAAGGACCAGGCCAACTCTGATGATGAGAAAGATGAAGAAGGAGACGAAGATACGCAGTGGAGGTTGCAGCGATATCAGAGAGAACAATGGCTTAAAGATAAGGTACAAACAATATTACGTGGTAAACACACACCATGTGTTTTATTTAAAGGCTGATAACTTGGGAGGACACAAAGCTGAGGAATTCAATCTTTCTCATGAATACATTTTTTTCTCTGTCATATCAATTATCAAGATGTCATATTTTGGACATTTATTTTCCTGTTTTACCATTGTTTGTCGTTCGTCCATCGCTATCGATGATTACCATGTCGATGATGACCATGTCAGTTAACCCGCTATGGTTGCATTCTCTGTTTGCCATAGTAGGTGGCTAGTTAAACCAATCCTCACTCTAAATAAGTCTTGGACAGAAAGGACAGGGTCTTGAAGAGCCTGGATCCAACAGAGACAGTTGCTTGTTCTTTATTTTCTTAGTTGTCACTTGGTCTCAGCATCATGAATTATTTTATCTTCATAACTGTTGCTTTAGTGTGTACGAGGTGTCGCCACTTTCTTCTGTTGATAGCAACGCTTTCCCAGGTGTCAGGGTTTTCTGTTGAATTCCTTGGAGGATGTCGTATTCCTTGAAGGATGTTGTATTATGTAGGTGGCTGAAGGTACTCCCAAATGGAGTATGTCATACTGTCTGCCCATATACGTGGATCTATACAGCCGTTATACTGTCTGCCCATATACGTGGATCTATACAGCTGTTATACTGTCTGCCCATATAAGTGGATCTATACAGCCGCTATACTGTCTGCCCATATACGTGGATCTATACAGCTGTTATACTGTCTGCCCATATACGTGGATCTATACAGCTGTTATACTGTCTGCCCATATAAGTGGATCTATACAGCCGCTATACTGTCTGCCCATATACGTGGATCTATACAGCTGTTATACTGTCTGCCCATATAAGTGGATCTATACAGCTGCTATACTGTCTGCCTATATGCGTGGATCTAAACAGCCGTTATACTGTCTGCCCATATAAGTGGAGCTATACAGCTGTTATACTGTCTGCCCATATACGTGGATCTATACAGCCATTATACTGTCTGCCCATATAAGTAAATCTATACAGCTGTTATACTGTCTGCCCATATACGTGGATCTATACAGCCTTTATACTGTCTGCCCATAAACGTGGATCTATACAGCTGCTATACTGTCTGCCCATATACGTGGATCTATACAGCTGTTATACTGTCTGCCCATATAAGTGGATCTATACAGCTGTTATACTGTCTGCCCATATACGTGGATCTATACAGCTGTTATACTGTGTGCCCTTATAAGTGGATCTATACAGCTGCTATACTGTCTGCCCATATACGTGGATCTATACAGCTGTTATACTGTCTGCCCATATACGTGGATCTATACATACAGCTGTAAGAAAGTCTTTCAAGGACCTTAGAACTCCTACAGACTCAAAAATTTGAGACAAATCATCGCATCAAGATTCTTACAGGATTCCTCGATGAACTGGATCACTATCTTGGAATATTAACAGAATTATACATAAATACCCATTTTACAGCTGGGCAACGTGTTGAGAGCAACATGACTTCCTTTCTGTTCTCTCAACTTTTCCATTCTGATTATATTCTACCACACACTTGTCCACCTCAACTTTTGCACCTTCATTTTCTGGGATTTTGTCTCTGTGGATGAATGACTGCTTTCGGTAAGATCGTTCCTTTTTATTTTTCCCTCCCGTTGTGACCAGGCTTTCACGCCCTTTTTGGTACTTGTACAGTGGTTCTTTTTTTCTAGTTGCCTCGGGTCTCCCAACCATCCCTCCTTCTCAAAAGACTGCCCCACCTGGTTTCAGAAAAAAACAGATAACAAAAGTGAAAATCCTTAATCTCAGCACTACCTAATGGAGGCCAGGAAGCAATTCCTCGCTTCCCTCCTCACCAAACCTTCCTACTCGAGCACAGTCTCCGCAAACACCAATATTCCCCCCCCCCCTTCCCTTAACACAACTAAAACTGACTCACATATTCAAACCAACCTCACCTGGCTCTTCTTACCGAGCCCTAAGCCCATCACCTTTGCCAACAACCCAACCACACCCATTATACAAACAACCTCCACTTACACTTCTCTCCCCAATCTTCCTTCCTTTTCTAAGACTCCCGCTGTCCCCTACCCCAACACCTCAAATGCCATCAAACTCAAGCCAACTTGGCCAACAAATCACAAACAGCCGACCATCCAAACCCACATGTATGACACTGAAGAAAGCATGGATTGTTTGATTACCGAACCCACCGAACATACTTCTCGTCCAATTTTCAAACAACTGCTCCCAAAGAAACGGACAGATCCAAAGAAAAAACAAGCCACTGACCTTGATTTTATCTTTTGGCATTCTTCTGTTACTGTTCTATTTTTGGTCCGTAACAGTCTCATTAATCAATCAATAATCATCAATCAATCTTCTTTACAAGGAAAATGGTGAGGAGAATGGAAAGCTTGGTACATCAGCTCCGGTTGAAGACGTAGAGGATGAAAACAGCCAGTTTGATCTGTTCATGAAGTCGGCAGTCAGAAACCAAAGGAAAGGTAAGTTACCAGTTTGATCTGTGCATGAAGTTAGCAGTCAGAAGCCAAAGGAAAGGCAAGTTGCCTGGATGCTTCTGTACTTTAAAGTTTCAACAAGTTTGCATGAGTATGACTTGTGTTGAAAATGTCTTCTTTCCTGTCATGAATAATTTTTCACTTATAGCCTTGGGTAAGGTGACGACAGTAAGGCTAAGCTTAAAAGTGACACAAGAAAATAATTTGGGGTAAATAGTAATCCCTGAAATTCTATGAAATCAACCATTTACGTGCTTAAAGGAGGACATGTTCACCATGTATGAAGATATATGAAAGGTGTCGACCCTAATTTAAGTGTATTTAAACAAGACACTTTACTCTATTTGCACCAGCACTGCTTGGAAGTTAACTTGTGATGGAATGTTGTCCTGTCTAGGGAAAGGAGGAAGGATGGGAGGGGGGGCACATGGCCTTAGTATGAATCTAACTTAGTTTTTAAAGTTACTTAAACTTGCCACTTATAAGCTCTTCCAATTAAGAATATTGACAAATTGTGGTGCAAAAAGCAAACGATTCTAGTACATTTCTAACCTCTTACAACTTTTTTTTACCATCAGGTTCAATGTCTACACAATCCAGTTCCAGTGATAGTATATTAAATGACAAAGCTGTTTCTGCAGAGAAGATATTTACATCACCCAAGCCACCAAAAATGGTATGTTTTTGTTATCTCTTTCATACATTATGATTTTATGGAAAAAGTATATTTTAGACTGTCTTGATTCATTATTAAAGTCAGGTGAATTGTTCAATTTTGATTAAGATTTTGGTAAAATCGCTTCACACTTCTGATTTAAATCTTCAAGAATTTGTTGCACCGCTTCAAAGAATTATGATACCACTGTTCTCTCTGATATCACTGCAACCTGCACTGAGTATCTTAGTGTATATAAGGCCACCCAGTCACACATCACAAATTGGCTGAGAAATTTGCACATTCATGCCTGAAAATTCAAAAAGTTGTAAAATGTTCCATTTATTTTTGTTACATTCATGGTTTTTCATAGATATTAAAGATATATGGACAGGTAGCAACAACTTGAGCTTTTAAATGGCTTAAAATATACTAAAAACAGCAAGTCACATCAACATCAAATTGACCATTTTACAGTATTTGGAAAAAGTGACCTCAGAATGTGACAAACTAGAAAATTGCTTATATTACCTATTGTACTTCGGTCCTTACCCCATATATTTTGAATGGCAGAAGTTGAATGTAGTGAACAGGAAATTGGATATTATTATAAGCTTGACCCAGATTTAGCAGTAGAACACAATTTGAGAAATGTTGGTATTAAAATTTGAGAAAGAAATATAAAGAATTACATTGAAACATTATAAGTGCTATTTTGACCATTTAAAGACTGTCCTACTCATAAAAATCTCTATTTACTTCAAAATAAACCTTACCCTTCTGTGCTCTTAGAATATGCAATCTGGTCTCTCAGACCTGATTTACCATTAAATACCACCAAAACTAAAAACATAATTAGTCTCTCTGACACCCCAAGGACACAGCGCTACACCATATTCACTCACTTCTTTTTAGACCTGCACCTGAGCAGGTCCAAGTCGCTGAAACTGGTTATTTTCCTTTGGAAAAAAAAAAAGAATTATTCTGGCCTTTTCCATCTTTTCTTATCATGCCTGCGAGTATCGTAAGTTTTTGCTTGTCTTAAGAAGGTCTTTGCTGTAGGTAAGCTGAGACTTTTCATCCGTTTTCACTTATCTTTTTTGTTGCATACATGTATATGATGAATTTATAAACCAACTACAGAGCCTTACTATGTTTACTTTTGGTTGGGAGTGTTTTTTACTGTGATGTTCTTTACTAGCTTTTCACAGGATTTAGCACGTCCGTTTTTGTCTTTCCCCTTAGTCCAGCTCTCCCGCCCTAAAGCTTCTAAACATAAGTGTTACCATACTGTAAAGGTACCCCCTTCATTAGGCTAGCCTCAGCATAGTATCCAGTATACATTAGACCTTAATCCTGTGTGGTGTCTACGCATGCAAATTGGCCTTAGGTTCTCATATATGCGTCCCAGCATCAGCTTTACTTACTGCCGTGACTGTGTGGTGAGCTTAAAGGGGTACTGTCACATTCAACACAAGCATCATGCTCGTTACTCAACCCACTCTAGTTCTCCCTTCTCGCGCTCCCCCTGTAGGGGTCGCAAGAGGAGGCGCCGCAGCCCTAGACTCAACGAGGAAGCCTTAGTTTTGAGACTGCAGGACAAGATGCAAGGTTGGCTTTCACAGGCCTTGGAGGCCCGTTTCCCCCATACACAGGCCCTTTTGAAGCCAACGGCCACGGTCTCCACCCTCCCACCCCCAGACCCAACCATAAGGTCTTTGGGAAAGGGAGAAGAGCTACAACTCTACTCCTAATATGACGAGCTCCCAAATGTCTCGTCAAGCAGGCAGACAAAACGAATTAAGGAAGAACCAGAAGCTTATGAAGAACACGCTGCCTAGCACATCCCTTTTCCCCGGCACAATGATAAGACCCTTCTGTACAGGCCAGATCAGCAAGGTCGTCAGGGCAGTGGTGTCGGCAGCGCGTCCGGTGGTGCGCTGCACCACCGGACGCCTGGGGTTCTAGGCTCAGTGGAAGAACCGACAGATGGGTGCTGCACACCATTGGGGAGGGTTACAAGCTGGAGTTCACTTCTCTACCCCCACAGGGGGGCTGGCCGCTTCATGTAACCCTCAAACCAAGGGACGCATACCAGGCCTTACTGTTGGAACAAACGATCTCCAGCAGAAGAAGCAATCATACCGGCGAAGCTGGGGCAGGATCAGGATCTTTTCAGATGCCTATCTGCATATTTCCATTCACAGATCACCACAGGTTTCTAGGCTTTCAATACGAAGACAGTTCCTTCGTCTTCCAGGCGTTACCCTTCGGCCTCTCCACGGCCTCTCGGGTGTTCACGAGAATCACACGGGTCCTGGCAACCCATTTCCGGAAGCAAGGCATCCGGATCTTTATGTACCTGGATGACTGGCTGATAGTTTCCGATGATGCAGCGACTGTGTCCTCCCACACCCAGTGGGTGATCTCAGTAGCACAGTGATTGGACTGGTTAATCAACCCCCTCAAATCATACCTAGTTCCCTTTCAAACCTTGACCTTTCTGGGGGACGACATTAATTTTGTCTCAGTTCGATCAGACTGATTCAGTTATGGGTGCAAGCCATCCTAATGGGAACAGACTTGTTTCTGGTACAGCCCTCTGCCCCAGCAAGGGCCTAGCTGAGTTTTTTGGGATACCTGGCCAGTTTGGTGGATATCGTTCCCATGTGCAGCTTTCACATGAGGAATCACCAATTCCACTTCCTGGGAGACTTTGTCCCTTCCTCGAGGAACCTCTCAGGCATCACCAAAAGTATACAGTGGTGGCACAACCCAGCACACCTGTTATGTGGTTCTCCCTTTCCCCCTCCCAGACGAAGTGACAGTTGTCACAGATGCGTCTCTGGAGGGTTGGGGAGCACACTCAGGTCTGTCCCAAGTGGCGAGACTATGGTCCGACGAGTGTAGGTTCCAACATATTAACATGTTGGAACAGGAGACGGTCTTCAGGGCCTTGAAACATTTCCTCCATATTGTCAAGATCAAAGTGGTTCTGATCAGAGTAGACAACACCACGGTGGTGGCTACATTAAGCAAGCAGGGCGGGACTAGGTTTAGACACCTGTGGTTACTCACCAAGTCCCTGCTGGGGTGGTGCCAGGGGCACTGTGTTCAACTCCAATCAGTTCACCTGCCCGGCAAAGAGAACACTTTAGTGGACTTACAGTCTTGCCTCAAGGGAGCTCCCACAGAGTGGTCACTCCAGCCACAGATAGCCCAAGCGCTGTGGTCAGTAAAGATACTACCGGACTTGACCTGTTGCCTCATTAGACAATCACAAGCTACCAATTTTCTGTGCTCTGACCCCGGACCCAAGGGTCTGGCGGGTCAGCGGTTTCACGGCTCTCTGGAACCCTTTCATAGGATACACCTTCCTACCGTTTGCACTGGTGCCACGGGCACTGGCCAATGTAGAACAGGACTAGTCCCGACTAGTGTTACTAGCCACACTGAACTGGCCGGGATGGCAGTGGCATTCACACCTTCTCCAGCTCCTAGCGAATTACCCTTATGAGCTACCGGTCACGAAGTACATGCTGTTAACCGGGGAGCTCCATCACAGTCCAAGCGCCCTGCATTTGACTGCATGGCCTCTGTCAGGGATGCCTTTTTCGCGCAGGTCCTTTCACAGGAAGCTTTACAGATGGCGGAAAACAGCAGGAGACCTTCCTCTCTCAGGATGCATTCTGCAAGACTGACTGTTTCGAGAATGGTGTGCTAACCGTTCGGTTTCTCCGCATTCGGCACCTCTGGGTGCTGTAGCAGACTTTCTACTTGCTCAGTTTAATCTGGAAAAGCATGTGAGCACAGTCAAAGGTTCCGCTCGGCCATAGCAGTCATTCACCAGGGCTTCCCTGACGGCTCCGCCGTATCAAACTCAG
>JAIGNY010001329.1:1227500-1430000 GCA_020152595.1 Chiridota heheva
ATGAATATACGAGAACCCCTAGGGCAAGAGGAAAAGGAGCCACAAAAGAAACTGCTGGTGACGTGGCCTCCTGGCGGTAAGTTTGGACACCTGAAATAATATTGGGTGGATGGCTAGGGATGTAGCGATCAATGAGGAGCTTTTGTTGATGGCCTATGCCCCTGGAGGAGTGGTGGGCATAAGTAAGTATTGTGTCTTTACATAAACACTCAAATGAGAGATCTGTCATGACGATATAAACCTTGGTAAACTTGTCACTTATAATAGTACTAGTTACAGTATAGGTAATGTACAATACTGTGCTACTTACAATATAGTGCTAGTTACAGTGTAGGTAATGTACAATACCTAGTCAGGATTAACCATTAGCCAGGTACAGCTGCATAAGAAGCATAAATCCATGACTCCATCGGTAACTGAGTGCTTATATAGCGCAGAATTCCATGGTTCTCTGCACTTTGCAAAACAAAATTAAACTTCACACAAATAATTCAACAATAGGGTTTAATCATTGTGTTTTTCAAAGAAAAAAGTCTTCAGATTTTTTTTATATTTACATATCAATGGAGGTACCATTTCTGATTTCAAAGGGTAGATCATTTCACAGTGGTGGGTTGGCATAACAAAGTTTGGTTCCCCACTTTCTTTTTTGAAAGAAAAGTTACCAGTTTTTTAGTTGAGGATCTCAAAGTTGAAAAATTAAGACTATTTTCGGGCAAAGGTTTCAAAGAAATTCGGCAAAAATACCAAACGACACTTGTAATGCAAAGGGGGTAATTTATCAGTGCTTCCTTTTGCCAATTTTGTGCCTGGAAATTCGAGATTTTCAGGCACTTTCGCTTTGCCCTCCTAAATAAATTTGAGCTCCTATGCCAATTAATGCAATTCATGCGAGTACTGTTGAAATGTGATGAACATGCTTGCACCTGCTTTGTTTTGCATAAGCTGAAGACGATTAATTCGTTCACAAGATGTCTGTAAAAAGAGAAGTGCAGTTATCAAGTCTTGAAGTAACAAGGTGACCGACTCGTCTTGCAAGCCTGAGTGGGTAGAAACTGTCGAGCTTTGCCGATGTTGCGAAGATGAAAATGGCAGGTCCTGATTTCACTTGTGCTGATGCTCCATTGTGAGGTGTCGATCAATGACGACGTTAAGATTCCTTACACAAGATTTGGAAGTGATCAGTGTGTCGTCGATAACTATGAAAGTGCTAATTTCCGCCGTCATTTACTCCCTAGGTTTGACAAATCAACCTGAGGGCCATCATGCATTGAATTTAATTATTGGTGTCCAAAAAGAAAACACGGTTGCCCTGAAAATATGAGCGTATCTTTTAAATTAATACAAACTGCCAGCCCCAAAATGGGTTTGTCCAATGGGCTGATCCATCGAAAATTATGGTTGACAGGATATTATTTTTGGTTCTTCCAAGCAGACGCAAGATTGATTTATCTCTAAATTTTCCCTCCCCCACCCCAATTTTGTTTTAATATATTAACAATAATGATTAAATTGGACCCTTATTCACATGAAATGTGTATCACCCTTTGTATCAAAACTGTAATTGCATTAAGACACTATAATTTTTCAGGCACTTTATTAGTCTGTGATTGTCTTACTATAGCATTTACTTTTCAAACCTACTTGACTACAAAAATATTGAGATTACACAAGTAATTTCTCTTTCAAATCTTTATTGCTTCAACTTAAAGAAAGAACTTAAAAATTTAAATATAAAGAAATTGGCAAAATATGTTCGGTAGTGCTTTCCATGTTTTGTTTAGGCCTAGTCATAGAGGAAGCAACACCGTCAGAAATTGTCAAAAGTGTGGGGCTTCTAGCGCTGCCTTATTCCAGTGCGACAGAGGTTTAGATAAATAAACTTGAATTATGGCATGATTTTGATTACCTTAAATTACAAAGTTTGCAATGTATTGAAATGAAAACACATTTCTAAACCATAGTAAATAAGAAATTTGTCATAAATTGCAATACAGCAGCTATTCAACATAAAGGGCCTACAAAGGAGTAATTGTGGTATGATCATTATTACTTACTGCCAATGATATTTAAGTTAAGGAAATGAAGCAACAATAAAATACTAATTGCGACGATTACGTCTCATGGGTGGATCCAGACAGACCAGGCCCACCCTCCTCAGTGAATAATTTGTCATTTTTAGGACTTTGTAGCAAAAATTTAAAGAGTTAAATTCCACTTTTGCTGTCTTACGTGAGTGATCTGTTCTTTTTGTTCCCCTGAGTATTATCTTTTCAAAGTGCTTTGATGTTGGTGTTGTCCTAGTGATTAGAGAATTGCTAATAGTCACTTCTATTTTTAAAAAGGGCAACCACAGTTTGCCCTGTAATTATAAGCCAGTGAGTCTTACTAGTGTTCTGTGCAAGGTCATGGAGTCCATTGTTAAGGATACTAGATCATTTACTGGTCAATGGTTTGTTGAATTTGTCCCAGCATGGGTTCTTACCTAAAAGGTCTTGTGTTTCTAATTTATTGCAGTTTCTTGATGATGTTACTGAAGTAGTTGGTTCTGGTCATAATGTAGGATGTTATTTATTTAGATTTCCAAAAAGCATTTGCTAAGGTTCCATTAGGTAGGCTCATGATGAAAACAAGAGTGCTTGGTGTGGAGGGAAAGTGTGCCAGTTGGATAAATTCTTGGTTAGTTGACAGGTCACAAAGAGTTGTTGTTAATAGTGAAGTCTCTCCATAGAAGAAGATTACAAGTAGTGTTCCTCAGGGTTCTGTACTGGGTCCGCTTTTATTAATCTTCATTAATAATATTGATGTTTGCTTTGGCTCCAGGATTTGTAAATTTGGTGACACTAAGTTGTACAGAATTATTGATGATGCTAGGGATTCTTCACTGTTGCAAACTGATCTGGATAACTTAGTTTCTTGGTCCCAAATGTGGCAGATGTCATTCAATGTACTATAATAGTAAAGAGTTTATATAGCACCCGTTTCTATACAAGTATATTCAAGAGCACTTTACAAACATCGGAGCTTTAGCATAGGGGAGAGCTGCCCAAACGGCACATCGTCCATCCATTTGCTCAGGGAAGTGAAAAAACCACTGCGTTTTCACATTTATCTTCCCAACTAGTGCTCAGAGAACCAGGTAGGGTGTGACTGTCCTACCATCGAATGACAGCTTGACGTCCCCTCCGAAGGACAGCGAGTGCCATTCAACTATTGCCACTACAGCTAAATGAGCAGGAGCTGCAAATGACGTACCTCCGCTTTGATGATCGGCTATCTGTCTGCATAGCTGTGGAAAAACAGGTTAAGACCTGTCTCAGTCATGCGCTCTGCCAATTGAATCCTCTTGATAAATGCAAACTTATTCATTTTGGTCAGAGTAATTTGGCTTTTGATTACTGCATGAATGGTTCAAATCTTGGTTGTGTTGATCAAGAAAGGGATCTAGGTGTTGTCATTACTAGCAATCAGAAGCCTTCTAAACAGTGTGCTTTAGCAGCTGCAAGGGCAAATAGGATGCTTGGTTTGATTAGAAGAAATTTTTGTTTTCTTGGTAGAGAGGTTGTTCTTAATTTGTATAAGCAGCTAGTCAGGCCTCACCTCGAGTATGCTATTCAGGCTTGGAGTCCCTTTTATGAGAAGAACAAGTTCATTTTGAAGCAGGTTCAGCGAAGAGCCACTAGACCTATTCCCGAAGTAAGGAATCTCTCTTATCGCAATCACTCTAGATTGCGAATTCTTGGTTTGACCACGCTTGAGATGAGAAGAGTACGTGGCGATATGATTCAGGTTTTTAAATTCCTATCTGGTAGTGATGCTTTGACTTCCTGTTATTTCTTGCATGCTTCAGCTAAGCCTCATGTGACACGTGGTAACAGTTTGAACTTAACCATAGAATTCTCACAGATAGATCAGCGTTTTAGCTGTTTGGAAAGCCTTAGTTGTTAATGATTGGAATGGTTTGCCCGAGTGGGTAGTTAGCTCCAATTCTGTTCACAATTTCAAAGTCAACATTGTTCTTCACTAACTCTGGGTGTCTTTGAATTTTTTTTTGTGTGGTTGTGGTGGTGGTGGTGTTAGTTTGGGCTTTTTATGGGATGACCAACCCTTCTTAGCCCAAAATCTTGTTATGTAATAAGAAAAATTCTTAGTTGGACCTTGCCCCTCCCTTTGAAAACCCAAACTGGATCTTGTGCTGCCCTAACATATGATGGGACTGACCGAAGTGGATTAAGACCATTACTAAATTACTTTATTTAGAGCTTTGCGTTACATTTCGCCAGTCTGAAATTTATTTTTCAGGTTAATTGAAAGTTTCTCGTCACCATAATTAAACAATTACACAATCAGAATTGTTCATGTCTAGACGAGTACAAAATAGGTTTTACAGATCATGATTGGTGACAAAAAGTGTGATTCTTAGCAAAAATAAACCAGCAAACAAAATAGTTTGATAAATAGTAAGGAATGGAATATCTACTAGAACAGCTTTGAAAACCTTCCAAATGCGATAAAATATGCTCAATTAAAGGCGGCTCTGTATAAACAGTAAAAACATCTTGGAAAAGACTCACAAAGTGTATGAAAATAATTATTTTATTTCTATACTTATCATATACAATAAAATCATTCTTACATACAAAAAAAAAGTACTTTATTTCCAATCTGATTCTAATAAAAGATTACCATCACAATGAATAAAAATTCCTTCTACCCTTTAATGTCTAAATAAGATGTTTTTCAGGTATATGATTTATCATATTAAATCAAACAAAATGATTATAAAAACAAATCCAAAACACATGATTACATTTTTCGATAGTACTGATATATATATCGTTTTCCAATTTTTTGTGGCAAAATCAGATTAAGCCCCACCCACTATGCATAATAATGAAATTCAAAGTTTTTCAATCATGAACATGTACACACCAGCTAAAATAATTATACTAAATATGAAACAAAACAGACATGCGGTTGTTAAAATATGTACATTTTAAGATGTTTACATTAAGCCCCACCTACTCATTAATATGCATGACATCACCATCAAAAACAATAGGGTACATCTACAGACCATGGGCTATATGTGTTCCACACATGACATGAATCCAAGGTATTGTTCTTTATACGAGCTGGCCATTACAAACACATACACACACATGCCATTATGAACGCATAGTTTCCCGATACTATCGCTTCGGAACTCAAATCACACTCGAACATCACTACAAACCATGTTACCATTCTCATGTGTGTTTAAAGGATTATTTCCATGTTTTTCTGTAACCTTTCATAAGAAAGAGGAAAAATATTAGAAACAATTTAGTACAAAAATCATATTGAGATGTTATTCCTACCAGGAGATAATCAAATTTTAAGGTTCGCAAAAAATGCCAATAAACGAATAAAAAAAGGCTCAGTATGACATCACAGCAACACATTCTCCCACAAAGTTTATTTATTTCATTAAAATCTATCATCCTTTTTTATTAGTAAAACCTATTAGAAAAATAAATTGATGAAAGTTAGGTTTTTATATACATTGCCAAATACACCGTACTTCAATAACTTTTGAAAATTTGTTCCTAATCATACAAAAACAGCCAATTAACGTTCAAAGAAATACATGAACATTTGCAATGGAATTGTCTGTATGACATCATCAAACACGAATTCATCATACTGTACAAAAACTTTAAAATGCAATTGGGAAATTTTTAAAAATCCATCTCTTGAACAGAATATAATATCAACCTGATCCAATGCTATATTTCAAACAAAATTTAGAGGATAAAAAAATAATGGTTTTACAAAAGGTGATGAACGATCCTTCCCTCATTGATGTCACAGATTATTGCACAATAACAGCTAAAAGTTGGTCAATTCTTAACCAATTTTGATAAAATTGTTTGCCCACAGTCCTTTAATATCCTATAGGCCATATATATATATATAAGACTAATAATAACGGAGCATTGATGAATAAAATAATAATAAACATGGAATTTTGTTTAACAAAAAACAGATAAATCATATAAAACAAGAAAACACGCTTGCATTTTCTAAGAATTCTAACAGATGAAATCAAACCAAGGTAACCAGTACTTTTTTAACTTATCAAACATCAGGGTCGTCAAGAGGATTTGAGGGCCCCATATAACTTGTACGATTCCTTACCAATATTCACATTGTATCACAATTATTATGATGAACACTTTTGATCAGCATTCCCATACATGATATTTTTAATGTTTTGGAATGGCTGAAAATGTCCACCATTTTAAGACCTTGCATGCATAACTCTGAATAATCTGTTTTCTTTAACACAGTCTGTTTTATCATTCCATAAAAACTTGTAAAATGAGGAACGATTAAGGATTTTAAAACTGTTACTCTGCCAATTTCATTAATCCTATGCTTTGGCCAAGAGTTAATCAAATTTTTAATTTTAGTTACTGCATGCCCATAATTGAAAGACTCCATTTTTTTAAGTAAATATTAAAAACAATTTTAAGTAATTTAAAATTCTTACCATTATTCCAATGAACACCATAATCACATGCAAACAATTAGAAATACTTTCCTGACTACAAATACCATTAAAATGGGGTTTCCCTAATTTGATTTTTCAGGCCAGAAAGTTGACTGTAATCAAACAAGGTGTCCATAATCCCACGGCAAGAGGCCTTGGAGCCATCAAGTATAAAAGTGGTGTCGTCTGCATATTGTGTTATTTTAAACTCTTTACCTCCGACAACAACTCTCCCAATGGAAGTATATAAACCAAGAGTTCTTAATTACTTTTTTCCAAGGGCCATCACAAAACCAGCATCACATGACAAACAAACACGTCAAAACAATCCCTGAATACAAACAAGCTGAGTGAACGCCCGATAAGAAGGATGTATGCCAGATGTCGACGGTTCTCTTATTAGCCTTCCTTTGACAAGCCGCGGGTCTGCCCATTTTATAGCGGAACTAAAGATAACATTTTGCTTGATAAGCCACCATGTTATAGTGCGCAGATCTGCCTAGGAAAACCCCAAAATAAACAAGTATTTGGTATTTTTTACTGATCTCATTCAGATTTGTTTTCTCAGCTACAACTATTGCTGGTGGGACAAATTTGGCCTGCGGGCCGCCTATTAAGAATCACCCTTATAAACCATTGCATTTGGTACTTGTGCACAGAATAGGAAAAGATATGGGCCCAAAGGGTCTCCTTGTCTACAACCTCTATGTAATTGAAATGACTTGGTTATAAAACCATTTACAAAAATGCAGACTGCTTCATTATAATAAGTATAAAACCATTTGATGTTGGAGGGACCAAATTAAAAAAAGTTAATACATTTACAATAAACTTAGACAAAACACTAGCGAAAGCCTTTTCAAAATCAATAGAGAAAGGTACCATGACACCAGGAAGTTTGAGGGATATAAGATCATTTTTTGGGCCCACTAGGCCTTCAGTATCTGCAAAGGATTTTAATTTGTTTTATAATCAGACTGGTCATGCCTTAAGATGCTATTTTCAGTAATTGTATAAATGTAACTAATGATACCTAATTATCTGCAAAGGAAGCTCTGCAGTTGCACAGTGGGAACACTACTGTTTATTTATCTTGCTTGACAAAGACCAGTCATCCTTTGTGATCCACATATCCATAAATGATAGTCGACAAACAGACGCCAAGAACAAGAAAACTGCTCACAAACAATATCCATGGCTGCAAATAAGAGACAAAGATTGTGAGTATATAAGAGACGAAGATTGTGAGTATACAAGTACTAGAATTACATCATGTGGGAAAAAAGAACTTATTCCCATAATGGGGCAAAAAGAATTCCACCATTTTGCCCCAGAAAGAAGGTGAATGATCCTCCTGTACAAGCTTGAACCAGTTCCTGACTCAATGTCATAATGCTCGCATGCATACATTGTGGTTCTGGTTATGTGATTCTGATTACGTAATTCTGCTTCTCTATCACATCACGCATGAAGAGAATGGAACCTCTGTGTGGCGTAATAGTAGAAGCCTTTGTTTCCCCAATACCATTCCCGCCATTACCATAATCAATCAAGCCTTTATTCCCCAATACCATGACCATATAAGCCTTTATTCCCCAGTACCAGTCCCGCCATTACCATAATCAATTTCCATTTATTATGTACTTTTCAGACATCTTTCTTTGTTCAATACCCTGCCAAATGCCAGCCCTTGCAAACCATTTTCTCCATGTGAGCTTCCATCTAGCAAGGCTGTAATTCTCTTCCTAAAAGTGGGGGGATTGATGGCTGAATGCATTCTGGTGGAGCACCATACCAGGATTAATGTACAAAATGATTTAAAAGCTTAATGAGGCAATTTAAATTTGAGACATTCTGTACAAATACATGTACATGCTAATGCTCATGCATGACATAATATTAAGACAAATAATGCTAGTGATAAGAAAACCAAGGTGCTTACCAAGATTTTGGCTTTAGACGTGAGACTCTCTGGGCCTAACTTCAGGTAAAAAAATGATGGCAGAAACATCATAAGCATGGTGGAGGCTGTTGCTCCTATCAAAAATGACCAAAACAAAACTTGTTTTAATTCCAGATATAAACACAATTCATTTCTCATCTCTGATAAGCAATTTGACACATACAATGGACTCTTTACTCAAAACGTATGGTAATACAATGTCCCACAAGAAAATATTGAAATCCACAGGGCACCGGTGCTGGAATGTTTTGAAATTTTGAATCTACTTATTATTTGGAGGCAGATCAAACCTAAACCCTTATAAAATTATACTCATATTTAGCCATTGGAGACTTTTTGAACATCCTTCCAAACTCTATACCTCCAAAACATAAGACTAAAGGGTGTTTTACAATGTAACAGCTTCTGGAGGATGTTTTCAAAAATGGTACCTCACTGAAAATTACTGCAAAACTTCACCACATGAAAAGAAAACATTTAGAGTATTAAAAACATATTGACATTGACTTTTTCACAAAAATTACAGTGGGGTACCATTTTTATACCAAAAAGTCTTCCATAAGCTGTAACATTGTAGCACACCCTTTAGTCTTCAGGTCTATGATGATGGGAGAATGACCAAGCTACAATAAATCATGAAATTACTATTGGCTAAAAACAAATGTCTTCCTTCTCTGATGTCAAATATTTGCATAGAAATAGATACAATTGAGCCTGAAAATTGGAAAAAGAAAATAAATTTGTCCATTCCTAAAGTTTTTTCATATATTTCTTTTAATAGAATTTTCAGCTGTTTCTTGATTTTTAAATTCATTTTAAAATGATTGAACTTATCATAATGTTGCCGCTATATTATTAGTCTTTCGCATCTACCAAGATCTAGAGCTGTGAACATTTAGAAATTTTAGTAAACATGTAAACGCCAAAAAAAGCAAACGTGTATCGTTTACACGGGTTTAGTATCGTAATTTTCGGAAATATACCAAAATTGCTCCAAATTTATGACGTGAGGTAAAAAAAATTGTGCAACCAGTATGGCAAAAGTATTGACTCCATTGCCCAAATAGACGCTCAAGTTTTGCTTTCCAAATCGTAAAAATTTTACTTCTACAGTATAAATCATCATTTTTATGGAAAATATGCATGGAAATTCAGTTTAGAAAGAACAGATAACTTCCTTTCAATACCATTTAAACTCAACATCGCATAACTATTTTTGCCGTACTCGCTACGGCTTTCAATGCTCCACTGAAAATTTGCATACTAGGTCTATGATACCTCGCCGTAAAATATTTCAAAACTATGCCACCACCCCAGAAGTTCTGAAATATTAGTCCTTTGAAAAAATGGCCGCCATCTTCGCGAAGCACCTAGAATTTAAGTTCTGTCAAAACCTTTTAATGTTTGTTTATTTTGCAATATTTTTTCTTTCTAGCAAAATTTATTTGACTCATTAGGTAATAATTACATGTAATAATTACATGTAAATGTACTGATTGTCACGATTTAAATATTTTGACTGTGTTTGTTGGTCGATTTAAGAGCTTGTAAAACGGGCCTTGATTGAGTGGGATTTAAAGCGTTATCAATTATGGCCTAGGCCTACTGTTAGTTTCACTGTTTATTGCTGCACATTTGCTGTGCATCTTACAAGTTAGCCTACTCAGATTTTGGCAAAATCAAGTGCATAATATCCCCATTCATAGGTGAAAACTGCACATTTGTGATTCTCACATTTAAAAAAATTTATGCTAATCGGGTTTACAGTTTGTAAAAAGTCATTGATTTGAATTTTGTCAGCCGAATGTGTGTGATTTGAATCATCAATGATCATATTGATTTTCAACGGCAAGACTGACTATGAAAAACGATTACTCACAATGAAGTATTTAGTAAAAGTTTACAAGGATTTGCGAGCGTGTAATGTATACACGCTAAACAGTCACAGCTCTACCAAGATTTACTATGATAGCTTGAAAAGGGCTTACCAACAATGCCAAAAATATCTTTCAGGTTGGGTACAAAAATTGCAAGGCAGGTGATGACTGTCATAAGGAAGAGTGTTGCACAAATATGACGTGATATGATGTACCCACGGCTGGGGGCTACCCGGGGCAGAATCATCTCAACCACCATGAACACAGAGATCCTTGTCTGGACAAAAAATAAGTCAAAGATTTGCATTGAGATATATCAAGGAGAATACACATTTATATCCTGCTAAGCTATTAAACTCTGTTCTCTGTACACAGCACATGGACCAGTAGAGATATAAATATAATCATAACAGCACTTATGTTTTGTTTTTTGCTTTTTATGACACATCACAGTTTGTAAAATTGGCAAAGTGATGATTTGGAATACAGCAAAAATTCTTTAGATTTCTTTCTTAAATTTCAAATACCAAAGGTTCTCAAATTACGTTCTTCTGCTAATTCTGGGTCTCGGTTATAATAATGTCAAATTTCCTGTTCACTATAGCCAACTTCTCCCATTCAAAATATCTGGGGTAAGGACCAAAAAATTGTAAGCAATTTTCTAGTTGTCCCATTGTGAGGTCACAAATATTGCACAATTTATGCTAATTAGGTATCTAAGTTTTAAATGCTGTAAAACGGTCAATTTGTAGTCCATTTTGATGGTACTTTTTGCTGTTTTAATGGTTTTCAGTATATTTCAAACCGTGTTGTTGCTACCTGTCCATATATCTTGAAATATTCATTAATGAATACTACTAACAGAACACACAGCAGCCAAATGCCACATTTGGTTATTCTTCTCAATGTGGAATTCACCTTTATTTACCAAAATAATAAAAACATTTATCAATATAATACAAATTTTGACTTACAGGAAAGTGAATAACTGGAAGATGAAAGATTAAGGCTATAATGACCGCAAGTCTGACCACTGCTATCAATGTATTTGGTTCAGAATATAAGCTGTAGGATTTCAGTAATTCATCCTCAACTTTATCTAAATTATGCAATGGAAAGAAAGAAAATGAATGACAATGACCACTTATTATCGATAGATCACCTTTAAAAAAGATTATGTAACAAATCTTAATTGATTTTGAATATTCACATGAATGCATTTACATTTATTCAAAATCATTGAGGAAAAGGAAGAAATTGATTTAAATAGATTCCAAGTCTATGTTTATTTGTTCTAACTTCAAATCTTTGTCATATTATAATGACCAAAACATTAAATCATGATAACCTTGACTGACTAAATGGTTTATCACATTTTCACAACAGGAGAATTTGTTGATAATGCAAAAAGATTTTAATTCATTAAGAAATAAAATTAATTCAGAAATTAGTTAAATAAAGGATAAATTAAATTAATTGAGAAAAAATAAATGGAAGAAATTTAGCTACGTAGACTCCAAGTCTATGTTTATTTGTTCTAACTTCAAATCTTGTCGTATTATAATGACCAGTACATTAAATCATGATAATGCACAACCTCAACATGGTTTATCACATTTTTACAACAGGTGAATTTGTTAATAAAGCAAAATAATAGGTAAACTTTTCTTGTTTTGAATTCTTATAAGTTTTTTTAAACACATAAATTGTATAAAAAGACGAATGTTTAGGCAACTTGTTTATATACAATATAATGCACTGTTCAAAGTTGGGCCATGCAGGTCAGTCCTTTGCCCAGTGCATTAAATGAGTACATAAACACTCTGCCTCAATGTTAATCTTGAATTGTTAGGTATGCATTCTTGTGACAGAGGAATCATGACCAAATTATTTTCTGCATGTTATAATTTTTCCTATGAAAATTGATCTTGTAAAGAAATCTTGTAAATAGATTTTTAAATCTGTTTTTAGGGGCAATGTTTGCTGCTTTCATGATTTTAGGGTCTTTCAAAAGACACCATTACCACGAGTGTAGAGGCTGTTACACTCATTGGAAAAGACACCATTACGACGAGTGTAGAGGCTGTTACACTCATTAGAAAAAACACCATTACGACGAGTGTAGAGGCTCTTACACTCATTAGAAAAGACACCATTAAGACGAGTGTAGAGGCTGTTACACTCATTGGAAAAGACACCATTACCACGAGTGTAGAGGCTGTTACACTCATTAGAAAAGACACCATTATTACAAGTGTAGAGGCTGTAACACTCATTAGAAAAGACACCATTATTACAAGTGTAGAGGCTGTAACACTCATTAGAAAAGACACCATTACGATGAGTGTAGAGGCTGTTACACTCATTAGAAAAGACACCATTAAGAAGAGTGTAACAGCTGTTACACTCATTAGAAAAGACACCATTAAAACGAGTTACTCATTAGAAAAGACACCATTAAAACGAGTTACACTCATTGGAAAAGACACCATTAAAACGAGTTACACTCATTAGAAAAGACACCAATAAAACGAGTGTAGAGGCTGTTACACTCATTAGAAAAGACACCATTACGACGAGTGTAGAGGCTGTTACACTCATTAGAAAAGACACCATTAAGACGAGTGTAGAGGCTGTTACATTCATTGGAAAAGACACCATTACGACGAGTGTAGAGGCTGTTACACTCATTAGAAAAGACACCATTACCACGAGTGTAGAGGCTGTTACACTCATTAGAAAAGACACCATTACGACGAGTGTAGAGGCTGTTACACTCATTAGAAAAGACACCATTACGACGAGTGTAGAGGCTGTTACACTCATTGGAAAAGACACCATTACGACGGGGGTAGAGGCTGTTACACTCATTAGAAAAGACACCATTATTACAAGTGTAGAGGCTGTAACACTCATTAGAAAAGACACCATTAAAACGAGTTACTCATTGGAAAAGACACCATTAAAACGAGTTACACTCATTAGAAAAGACACCATTACGACGAGTGTAGAGGCTGTTACACTCATTAGAAAAGACACCATTACCACGAGTGTAGAGGCTGTTACACTCATTAGAAAAGACACCATTACCACAAGTGTAGAGGCTGTTACACTCATTAGAAAAGACACCATTAAGACGAGTGTAGAGGCTGTTACACTCATTAGAAAAGACACCATTACGACGAGTGTAGAGGCTGTTACACTCATTAGAAAAGACACCATTACGACGGGGGTAGAGGCTGTTACACTCATTGGAAAAGACACCATTACGACGAGTGTAGAGGCTGTTACACTCATTAGAAAAGACACCATTACGATGAGTGTAGAGGCTGTTACACTCATTAGAAAAGACACCATTACCACGAGTGTAGAGGCTGTTACACTCATTGGAAAAGACACCATTACGACGGGGGTAGAGGCTGTTACACTCATTGGAAAAGACACCATTAAGACGAGTGTAGAGGCTGTTACACTCATTAGAAAAGACACCATTACGATGAGTGTAGAGGCTGTTACACTCATTAGAAAAGACACCATTACCACGAGTGTAGAGGCTGTTACACTCATTAGAAAAGACACCATTACGATGAGTGTAGAGGCTGTTACACTCATTAGAAAAGACACCATTACCACGAGTGTAGAGGCTGTTACACTCATTGGAAAAGACACCATTACGACGAGTGTAGAGGCTGTTACACTCATTAGAAAAGACACCATTAAGACGAGTGTAGAGGCTGTTACACTCATTAGAAAAGACACCATTAAGACGAGTGTAACAGCTGTTACACTCATTAGGCTGGTTTTTAAATAACCAGACAGGAAACAAATATTATTCGATGCTTTTAATTCTTTGCTTACACATGATAAAGGTTAAAATTGATGCTTTCTAATGATACTGCAACATTTGCTAGAAAAAATGAATCGTTCACACTGTAAAGAACTTTGCTTTAATGGGGTGCGATTTTCTGTCGCGACGCTCATAGAAACGCCCATTAAAAAAATGTTTGTTTCCCTTAGTTTCATTCAAATTTGGTTAATAAATTACGTGTGTAACGGCCTCAAGCCTTTAAATACTCACTGTAAAATGTTAAATATCCAAACAAAGCAGTAACCATGTACATGAAGAAACAGCCCAGAATAGCGCAGGTAGAGACCTTCACCATCCTTGATTTTGAGGCACTGCAAATAGAGAGGCAACATTCATAAGAGACAATAAATAACAATGGTGTTTGTACCAAGGGTGGTGCCAGGATTTGCAAAATTGGGCAGAGGGGGGGGGGGGAGGGCAGCTACCCTCCCTGACAATATTTTTCCATCAGTCCCTGATTGAAACAAACAAATTATTGATGGGGGATAGGGGTCTGTGGCCTTGCCCCTGCTGGTGCCAACCCTGGACTGTATTAAATATGCTATAAAAAGCTTCAGTATTCACATTCTCTCGCTATCATCAATTCTCACCTTGATAATTCCAAATAAATGGGAAAAACTGCTGTGTGGCACACAAATGAAAAGGCCATGGTAGGAATTGCATAGGCTGTCTATAAAAAAAAAAAAGTAAATCAAAAAAGATTAAGCTGTTAAGTCAGTCATCCTTCTTTATACAAAAAAGATCAGAAAATGTTTGCACAGAAATAATGACTTTGTGTTATTTTAAAGGAACTCTTCATATGCATATCACTAGTAGCAGTCTATTAATTGCAATTACATAAGTGAAACTATCTTATGTGATTACAAACTGCCTTCATTTTTTTTTCAATGCTCATTATAAAATTATATTTTTTCAACAAAAAGACCATCACGTAAATTAAATTTGTCATCAACAAATTGCCGACAAACAAAAGCAATGCCACATATTTGTAATAATCGGACCAATACTAGGTGTCAAAACCAACTACAATTTTTCTGCATATATTTCTGGCAAGAAAAAGGAAATAAGAACACTTTGGTTGGAATAATCAGGTTCAATCCTTTTGGAAAGAATGAGAAGGCTTTTGAGAGTTTGCGGACCACTTCTTTTAATTTTTTTTGAATGAGTTACTAAAGTACTATTCTTTGTGAATGCTCTACTTTGCTAACCATGGAAGGTTTTTTTTAGGGCATTTCCTTCTCATCAATGCCTGTCTGTTTGCATATATAAGTTCTGCATTTATATACTCACATATTGCCCATTTTTGTATCAGGAACTTTGATGTCCTAAGGTTTGCTAACTAGCTACCTGAATCCATTCCAGCCATTAAACTCATGCCTTTTCCCGATTTGAATGGCGCAAGTGGATGAGAGTACATGACTCCCCCTTGACAGGACGCCAGTCCATCACAGATTAACTCCCCAGCACTACTAGTACTCATTTTACAGCTGAGTGGACTGAAAGCAAGTAGAGTAAAGTGTCTTGCTCAAGGACACAATGCATCGCTCACGATGGGAATCAAACCCAGTACCTTTCGAATACGAGCATGACTCCTTAACCACTGCACCTCTGATGTACTAAGGCATGTACTTAAAATTGAGTATATTAGTGATTGATATCATCTGATCATAGGTTGTGTTCCTTGTAAATTTACCTGCTGAGTCAATTATGCCTTTTGTTATTTTCTGTATAAGTTATGGAAAATGAACATTTTCTATAGTATGTGGGAACCACCTTGACTTCTGTTATTATATTTATCATATTTGGTTGTTTCACATAATATTGTATCTGTAAAAGCTTCAAAGAATAAAAAAAAAAAGGTCTAACCAGAGTTGAAATCAATTATAAAATTTCCCAAGCTTTTGAAAAAAGGTGTCAAAAATCTTTCCACGAACATTTGCGACACAAAAAAAAAAAAAACAATGTACTAAATACATATGTTCACAACACTACTGTACCACACGTTCCTTCTTTCACAATGTAATGAGCTAGTCATCGCACAATTACATTGTGGCTGAAACCTTCATTTTTGTTACCACATATATGATTGCTTACTCGAGAAATGAAAAAAAAAAACAGTTTAAAAATAAAAAAATTAAAGAAAAAAACCTTCCTTTTTCCCTGAGGTAAAAACCGCCAGAATGTTGGTTTTTTCCAAGTATCTGTACTTCATTGGACATATTCCTCCTTTTTATTTGTGCAAGAACATGGAAAAAAGCAACTAAATGGTTTATTATGGCAAATAGAGAAAAACTAAATTAATACAGATATACTTACATTTGTAGAAAATGTAAACATTTCTGCTTCACAAATTTGATCAGAATTATTATGACCAAAAAAGGAATGACCAGTGAGACCATCCTGCAACAATCCTATATGAAGAGATTCATAAGCTGCCAATGTTACTGGTGCTAAAGTAGTTACCTCAGGTATTGGGCAAGGAAGTTGGAATTTTTCATAAATAACCTGTGGGTGAAAGGTCAGAAAGGTTAATTAGGTGTGTTACCTCATTGGATAAGTACTAACCAATCGTGAAAGTTGATAGATCAGAATGATTTCACATTGGTTCATTTATTTTCTAAAACATCTGACAAAAACAGACAAAATACACTCAGCTTTGTAATTTGTCACTCAAAACTTAATTGAAACTTTTAGGAGATATCTTGATGATCTAAAGTAAAAACTCATATCAGCCACTGAAAACAAGGCATTGTGACTTACGTGTGCTTTCCCTGGCATATGAATAAAACTGGAATACATACATAATACAATACATAGTGCTGTATACCTTGTAACTACCTTGTAACAGAAGCAGGTTAGTGAAAGTAAAGTTAGCTGCAGTAGTCAAGACTTCAATTTGATTACTGTGCATATAGTACTTCATTGAAGTTAGCAATCACTAATCATTTATAGAAAACGATCAAGGTCTGAATCGACAATTATTCACCCAGCTAGTATGATTTTATTTAAATTATAATTTAACAACAAAACAAAATCACACAAATTTTGCATAAACTGCCCACAAATTCAACAGTTCAGCTAGTCAAAATTTGACTTTGAACTTTGAAGTTAACAAATTCCAATTGACATGAACCAAGTCGATTGGGAGTTTTAGTTCAATATATACAATACTGAAGAACACAGTTGAAATGGTAATGCTAAAGCCCAACCTTAGATGGGGTATTACTTACAACAATCATGAAGAAAGTCATGCAGAGAATGGAGAAGCTGCTCGTGTATCCAAGGAAACCAATTTTGGGAAGACATGAAAGCGGAAAAATAATGAATACAACTATAATCAAAATCAGGTAGTCTCCATTCTGGTACCAGGCGCTGTAATATGAGGAAGAACAAAAGGAAAGTCTCATTTCATCTAATGAATATTCAAGAATAAAGTAACAATTTTGTCCATTGTTCTAAACATTAAACTCAATTGTAATTGACAAATTTAAACAGATATTAGGTCCAAAATGAATTCTAGTCTTTCTTTTTCCTTTGTAAAGTTTCAGAAAATTCTAAGGTAAATTTATCAAATGATTTATTACTTTACAAATCACACTCAATGTGTACTAGAACAAAATTGGCAATTGCAATTGCATCAGAAGAGATTATTTGACAATTGATAATCCAGTGGACACTACTGGTGTCTCTTATGCTTAAATGATTAGTTCAGTGGTCAAGCAAGTCTCATATGAAAGAAGACTTCAAATGAAACAAACAAAATCCAATAAGGAGATGTAGAAGTTTTAAGTTTGGCATCATTTGTGTAAAAACAACTAAAATCAGACTAGTTGTGATGTCATAGCCTTAGATTCCTCATTATGCATTATACTATATTTTGTCCTGCGATTTTGTGGCTTAAAAACCATGGGATATGTCAGAAAAGTACTAAGACTGAACCTAGTAAGGGTATTTATATTACACCACCAAAGGAAAGTTAGAGGGAAAATAATTTAAAAATGGAAAGAAAAAAATTCTTTAAAATACATTAACAATTGTTATGAATGTGAGGATCAGGATGCCAACTTCTCACAGAAGGTTTACCACACCAGTCATTTCTACACAGATAAGGAGCTATAAACTTGAATATCTCTTTAACAGAATAGATTTTTGAAAGCTTTCTTCACCATTTTGTTTCTCTCACTCCTTTACCACTATGCTACAGCACATCATCTCTTATACTTTACATGGGTTTGTCTCACTCCCTTCATCTCTTACCACTATGGGTTTGCTTTACAGCACATCATCTCTTATACTTTACATGGGTTTGTCTCACTCCTTTACCACTATGCTACAACACATCATCTCTTATACTTAACATGGGTTTGTCTCACTCCTTTACCACTATGCTACAACACATCATCTCTTATACTTAACATGGGTTTGTCTCACTCCTTTACCACTATGCTACAACACATCATCTCTTATACTTAACATGGGTTTGTCTCACTCCTTTACCACTAGGCTACAACACATCTCTTATACTTTACATGGGTTTGTCTCACTCCTTTACCACTAGGCTACAGCACGTTATCTCTTATACTTTACATGGGTTTGTCTCACTCCTTTACCACTAGGCTACAGCACATCATCTCTTATACTTTACATGGGTTTGTCTCACTCCTTTACCACTAGGCTACAGCACGTCATCTCTTATACTTTACATGGGTTTGTCTCACTCCTTTACCACTAGGCTACAGCACGTCATCTCTTATACTTTACATGGGTTTGTCTCACTCCTTTACCACTATGCTACAGCACATCATCTCTTATACTTAACATGGGTTTGTCTCACTCCTTTACCACTATGCTACAACACATCATCTCTTATACTTTACATGGGTTTGTCTCACTCCTTTACCACTAGGCTACAGCACGTTATCTCTTATACTTTACATGGGTTTGTCTCACTCCTTTACCACTAGGCTACAGCACATCATCTCTTATACTTTACATGGGTTTGTCTCACTCCTTTACCACTAGGCTACAGCACGTCATCTCTTATACTTTACATGGGTTTGTCTCACTCCTTTACCACTAGGCTACAGCACGTCATCTCTTATACTTTACATGGGTTTGTCTCACTCCTTTACCACTATGCTACAGCACGTCATCTCTTATACTTAACATGGGTTTGTCTCACTCCTTTACCACTAGGCTTACAGCACATCATCTCTTATACTTACCACTAGGCTACAGCACATCATCTCTTATACTTTACATGGGTTTGTCTCACTCCTTTACCACTAGGCTACAGCACATCATCTCTTATACTTTACATGGGTTTGTCTCACTCCTTTCCTTTCATCCACTAACATGGGTTTGTCTCACTCCTTTACCACTAGGCTACAGCACATCATCTCTTATACTTAACATGGGTTTGTCTCACTCCTTTACCACTAGGCTACAACACATCATCTCTTATACTTAACATGGGTTTGTCTCACTCCTTTACCACTAGGCTACAGCACATCATCTCTTATACTTTACATGGGTTAGTCTCACTCCTTTACCACTAGGCTACAGCACGTCATCTCTTATACTTAACATGGGTTTGTCTCACTCCTTTACCACTAGGCTACAGCACATCATCTCTTATACTTTACATGGGTTTGTCTCACTCCTTTACCACTATGCTACAGCACATCATCTCTTATACTTTACATGGGTTTGTCTCACTCCTTTACCACTATGCTACAACACATCATCTCTTATACTTTACATGGGTTTGTCTCACTCCTTTACCACTAGGCTACAGCACGTCATCTCTTATACTTAACATGGGTTTGTCTCACTCCTTTACCACTAGGCTACAGCACATCATCTCTTATACTTTACATGGGTTTGTCTCACTCCTTTACCACTAGGCTACAGCACATCATCTCTTATACTTTACATGAGTTTGTCCCACTCCTTTACCTCTAGGCTACAACACCCCATCTCTTATACTTTACATGGGTTAGTCTCACTCCTTTACCACTATGCTACAGCACGTCATCTCTTATACTTAACATGGGTTTGTCTCACTCCTTTACCACTAGGCTACAGCACATCATCTCTTATACTTAACATGGGTTTGTCTCACTCCTTTACCACTAGGCTACAACACATCATCTCTTATACTTTACATGGGTTTGTCCCACTCCTTTACCACTAGGCTACAGCACGTCATCTCTTATACTTTACATGGGTTTGTCTCACTCCTTTACCACTATGCTACAGCACGTCATCTCTTATACTTTACATGGGTTTGTCCCACTCCTTTACCTCTAGGCTACAACACATCATCTCTTATACTTTACATGGGTTTGTCTCACTCCTTTACCACTAGGCTACAGCACGTCATCTCTTATACTTTACATGGGTTTGTCTCACTCCTTTACCACTATGCTACAACACACCATCTCTTATACTTTACATGGGTTTGTCTCACTCCTTTACCTCTAGGCTACAACACATCATCTCTTATACTTTACATGGGTTAGTCTCACTCCTTTACCACTATGCTACAGCACATCATCTCTTATACTTAACATGGGTTTGTCTCACTCCTTTACCACTAGGCTACAACACATCATCTCTTATACTTTACATGGGTTTGTCCCACTCCTTTACCACTAGGCTACAGCACGTCATCTCTTATACTTAACATGGGTTTGTCTCACTCCTTTACCACTAGGCTACAGCACATCATCTCTTATACTTTACATGGGTTTGTCTCACTCCTTTACCACTATGCTACAGCACGTCATCTCTTATACTTTACATGGGTTTGTCCCACTCCTTTACCACTAGGCTACAGCACATCATCTCTTATACTTTACATGGGTTTGTCTCACTCCTTTACCACTAGGCTACAGCACATCATCTCTTATACTTTACATGGGTTTGTCTCACTCCTTTACCACTATGCTACAGCACGTCATCTCTTATACTTTACATGGGTTTGTCCCACTCCTTTACCACTAGGCTACAGCACATCATCTCTTATACTTTACATGGGTTTGTCTCACTCCTTTACCACTAGGCTACAGCACATCATCTCTTATACTTAACATGGGTTTGTCTCACTCCTTTACCACTAGGCTACAACACGTCATCTCTTATACTTAACATGGGTTTGTCTCACTCCTTTACCACTAGGCTACAGCACGTCATCTCTTATACTTAACATGGGTTAGTCTCACTCCTTTACCACTAGGCTACAGCACATCATCTCTTATACTTAACATGGGTTTGTCTCACTCCTTTACCACTAGGCTACAACACATCATCTCTTATACTTAACATGGGTTTGTCTCACTCCTTTACCACTATGCTACAGCACATCATCTCTTATACTTAACATGGGTTTGTCTCACTCCTTTACCACTAGGCTACAGCACATCATCTCTTATACTTAACATGGGTTTGTCTCACTCCTTTACCACTAGGCTACAACACGTCATCTCTTATACTTAACATGGGTTTGTCTCACTCCTTTACCACTAGGCTACAGCACATCATCTCTTATACTTAACATGGGTTTGTCTCACTCCTTTACCACTAGGCTACAACACATCATCTCTTATACTTAACATGGGTTTGTCTCACTCCTTTACCACTAGGCTACAGCACGTCATCTCTTATACTTTACATGGGTTTGTCTCACTCCTTTACCACTAGGCTACAACACATCATCTCTTATACTTTACATGGGTTTGTCTCACTCCTTTACCACTATGCTACAACACATCATCTCTTATACTTTACATGGGTTTGTCTCACTCCTTTACCACTATGCTACAACACATCATCTCTTATACTTAACATGGGTTTGTCTCACTCCTTTACCACTAGGCTACAGCACATCATCTCTTATACTTAACATGGGTTTGTCTCACTCCTTTACCACTATGCTACAACACATCATCTCTTATACTTAACATGGGTTTGTCTCACTCCTTTACCACTATGCTACAACACATCATCTCTTATACTTTACATGGGTTTGTCTAACTCCTTTACCACTAGGCTACAACACATCATCTCTTATACTTAACATGGGTTTGTCTCACTCCTTTACCACTATGCTACAACACATCATCTCTTATACTTAACATGGGTTTGTCTCACTCCTTTACCACTATGCTACAACACATCATCTCTTATACTTTACATGGGTTTGTCTCACTCCTTTACCACTATGCTACAACACATCATCTCTTATACTTAACATGGGTTTGTCTCACTCCTTTACAACTAGGCTACAGCACATCATCTCTTATACTTAACATGGGTTTGTCTCACTCCTTTACCACTATGCTACAACACATCATCTCTTATACTTAACATGGGTTTGTCTCACTCCTTTACCACTATGCTACAACACATCATCTCTTATACTTTACATGGGTTTGTCTCACTCCTTTACCACTATGCTACAACACATCATCTCTTATACTTAACATGGGTTTGTCTCACTCCTTTACCACTAGGCTACAGCACATCATCTCTTATACTTAACATGGGTTTGTCTCACTCCTTTACCACTAGGCTACAGCACATCATCTCTTATACTTAACATGGGTTTGTCTCACTCCTTTACCACTAGGCTACAGCACATCATCTCTTATACTTAACATGGGTTTGTCTCACTCCTTTACCACTATGCTACAACACATCATCTCTTATACTTTACATGGGTTTGTCTCACTCCTTTACCACATGGGTTTGTCTAACCCCTTTACCACTAGGCTACAACACATCATCTCTTATACTTAACATGGGTTTGTCTCACTCCTTTACCACTAGGCTACAACACATCATCTCTTATACTTAACATGGGTTTGTCTCACTCCTTTACCACTAGGCTACAGCACGTCATCTCTTATACTTAACATGGGTTTGTCTCACTCCTTTACCACTATGCTACAACACATCATCTCTTATACTTTACATGGGTTTGTCTAACTCCTTTACCACTAGGCTACAACACATCATCTCTTATACTTAACATGGGTTTGTCTCACTCCTTTACCACTAGGCTACAGCACATCATCTCTTATACTTAACATGGGTTTGTCTCACTCCTTTACCACTATGCTACAACACATCATCTCTTATACTTTACATGGGTTTGTCTAACTCCTTTACCACTAGGCTACAACACATCATCTCTTATACTTAACATGGGTTTGTCTCACTCCTTTACCACTAGGCTACAACACATCATCTCTTATACTTAACATGGGTTTGTCTCACTCCTTTACCACTAGGCTACAACACATCATCTCTTATACTTAACATGGGTTTGTCTCACTCCTTTACCACTAGGCTACAACACATCATCTCTTATACTTAACATGGGTTTGTCTCACTCCTTTACCACTAGGCTACAACACATCATCTCTTATACTTAACATGGGGTTTGTCTCACTCCTTTACCACTAGGCTACAACACATCATCTCTTATACTTAACATGGGTTTGTCTAACTCCTTTACCACTAGGCTACAGCACATCATCTCTTATACTTAACATGGGTAACTGTACCAAAGGGTGAAATCCTATATTATAGGAGGATGTTCCAAAATATGAAATGAAAAGTTTGATCCACACAATTTTAGTCTTAAAACAACTGTCATTGAAAACCTGAATCAGTGCTTACCTTGGATCTGGATCAGGTGACATGAGACTCTGGATAATTTCAGGGAGTTCATTCTTTATAATAAACAAATAGCTGGACATTGCTGAAATGTAAAATTATTAATATTATTATCATTTACATATACTTATATAGTACACATATCTATAAAGAACAAAATCTATGGGGTTGTACATAGTAAACTGGAGAAAATAGGTAAGATCTAAAGGAAAGAATAAAAAAGGAAACAATAACACAATAAATCCAATATCATTAACTTTTTATGAACTTTTTTATTATCATATTAACTTTTAACAAATTTCCTTCTATAAAGTCACTGTGAAAGCGTCTTTTATGATTAGATGTTGTTTTGAGTATGGTGAAGATGCAAAAAATTTCAATCAGGGCTGTAATACACAAGGTTGTTATAAACACTGTCCCTCTACTTTGTGGGAGGAAGAGTACAGTCCCATGCCTCCCCTCACCCCACATTTTGTGAAGGAGAATTGCGGCTTTGCTTTTAATCAGAGCAGAAAATTGTTTTTCCGTGGTGAGATTTAGCTGTTTTATCTCAAATAAGTGAGACAGATTTACATAAAAAAATAACACTTGAGGTCCACTCTCTCATACATTACAAATTTGCATTATAAAGATTCAAACTGCTGTAAAATGACACATTGTATTCAATAGTGACAGGAAATTTGGCTACTTTAGTAGTTTTTTTTTAAAAGGCAATGCACCTTATGCTACCTCCACATGTCCATAGGGTAAGAACCGGGGGGGGGCATGTGCCCCTAATGTTGCAGTGACCTACTTGGTGCCCCCTTAACTAAGTCAATTTTTTACCATTAAACTAGCGTTGTAGCATATCTTTGTTCCACCCCCTAATGAAGAACATGTTCCTACGCCTATGTACATGTCAATAGCACTATAGCTTGTAGCACACCCTGTTGGGGATTCTTATGTAATAGGGGATACAAATGATTATAGCAATCCCACTAAAACAGAAATTTGACACAATTTAGACATACTATACTTACACCCTGTATTTTGAGTGAGGATAGCAAGTGTTGTTAATATCTGTAACATAAACAAAATGAGATATATAGTGTAATAAAAAAAACAATCAAAAGTCACGAGGAGCAAATGTAACATAAGTACTTTTACCATGAACACTCCTCATAGGCACCAAAGTGTTATTATTATTATTATTTTTGTTTGGAGGAGGGAGGGAGGAGCATGGTCCCCCAACTATTAAAATAATGCTACTTGACGCCCTTCCTTCCTCCCCCCAAATTTCAGCTCAAATTAGACAGGATATAATTCCATCCCATCCCTTGTCCCACATGACATTCCACCTTGGATCCCACCATATGTTCCACATCTTCCCATCATACTTTATGTCCTACATAGCATCACATCCCATGTCCTCATATCCTATGTCCCACATAGCTTTCTACCCTATGTCACACATGGCATCCCACCCTGTCATACTCTGTGTTACTCGTGGCATCCCACCCCATGTCCCACATGACATCCCATGTACCACATAATATCCCATGTCCCACATGACATACCATGTCCCACATGACATCCCATGTCCCACATGACATCCCATGTCCCACATGACATCCCATGTCCCACATGACATCCATGTCCCACATGACATCCCATGTCCCACATGACATCCCATGTCCCACATGACATCCCATGTCCCACATGACATCCCATGTCCCACATTACATCCCATGTCCCACATGACATCCCATGTCCCACATGACATCCATGTCCCACATGACATCCCATGTCCCACATGACATCCCATGTCCCACATGACATCCCATGTCCCACATGACATCCCACATCCCACATGACATCCCATGTCCAACATGACATCCCATGTCTCACATGACATGCCATGTCCCACATGACATGCCATGTCCCACATGACATGCCATGTCCCACATGACATGCCATCCCATCCCATAGCATTCCACTCTATGTCCCTCATGGCATTCCACCATATATCCCACATGGCAATCCACCCTGTTCCACACGGCATCCCACCCCATGTCCCACATGGCATAAGCTCCATGAGAAGTCTTGTCCTAGCTATCACAGTCCCTGATTGAGCACACTACTGTATGTATGAAAGTCTGTCAGTCCATATAATAACTTATATGCAAATGACTTGTTGGATAAGAAAAAGAAAAGGCAGAGTCAAATAATCATGCCTTGGTGTATATCACATGGTCACATGACATCCCTCCCCATGTCCATATGCAGTCACATCCTGTCACACTCCCTGACTGAGCATACTAAGTAAAAAGTCTTTATGCAAATGAACACAATAACAACGACAGAGTTTAATAATCATGCCTGATACAGCTATTAGTGCACAAATATTTTGAAGAAGTTTAAGGGTTTTAAACCTCCAGTGTTATGAGGGACACTTGATGATCTCTGAATAATTTTGGGAAATTATATCATCTTATAGTTATCTTTGAAGGAAATATCAAATGTTTTGTAGACTTTTAAGGAAACTATTCTTTAACCTGTCTTAAGGGTCTGAAAAACATTTAGTAAGAAAATTTCAGCCTTCCATGAGAATATCTATAAAAAAATTGAGGAACTACGTGAAACTTTAACATTTTCTGAGGAAATCTCAAAAAACTTTTACATTTCCAAGGAAATCTCAGGCACAACTGTGGATGGCCGGATGGACAAAATCGCCATTACATAGGTTCCCATTAAGCTTTGCATGCTCACCAAAAATATGATTAATTTTCTTATAGCTGATCATTTGATGTCTGGCCTGCAACAAAAAAAATAATATTAAAAATTAATGTACCTTGCCTGGGTTACTGAATGCAGCCAATCCAATGTCTTCATATGAAATTCTGTCAGTTATTTCACACATCTTAATGAGGAGATAGATGGAGTAATTTGCTACTAAAGTCACAATTACCATCAAGATGCTGCAATGAAAAAGTCATTCAGAGTTCAAAAGGCATCTATCTATCCTAAAAATATCAGATACATGTATTCTTTCAATAAAACAACTTAAAATATCACAAGGAAATACTTTATCAATTTTTGCATCTGCCTAAAAAGTACAAATCACTGTTCTGCATCTGCCTATAGACCTAATAATGCTGATGGTCCCTAGTTTGAGCCCATGCTTGGACAGAGACTTGAAAACTCTCACTGCATACCTAGTAGTAGAATTTATACCTGGCATTAGCTATAGAAGGTTTCAACAAACAACAACATTAATATTGGACCAAATTTCTTTCTCTCCAATAAAACATTTTCATTTAATAATCATTTTTATTTCAGAAAATTCCTGAAGTTCATATGATTAGAAAAATGGAAGGGAATTATACACACAACATATCAATCTGTGCTTTGAGCCATGGTGACTTACAAAAGCATTTAGGCTTTCTTAGACAATCTCTACTGTAGATCATCAAACCACATGCCAGTTGAGTATTAGATGGGAAAGACACTCATATATTTGTAATTGAGCAATAAATGCTTCATGTCTTCATTAATGACTTACAGTAATTGAAATCACATCAAAATCTTTTTGGATGATTTGCAATGTTTCCATTAGAAATTACATGCACACATTTAGTACCCTAAAAATCAACCTGAACCTCAGTGTAAGCAGGCAGTTATAAATTTCAAGCCTTAGTTTAGACAGGCCTATCTTGTATGATAGAAGGCAAAATGCAAACTACTAAGAAAATACTATGATATAATTTAGATTCAGTATATATATAGCTATTTAAAGTTGTAACAAGATTGTATGTAAATGACTGGTGTAGAAAGTCTACTGTAGATGAGTGATGTTACACTCTTTTAGCAATTGCTTATGTATTGTCTTGAAGAACAATTATTTATTTTTCTCAGTGAAATATTTTTTTAAATTTTTTAAATCACAGTCACTTTAACTAGACCACGTATGACATACTGTATGCAATCATTGCCATGGGTTTAAGTCACACAATCTCGGAAAATATTTCAATAAAACGTGCAAGCACTTTTGGAGAATATGAGGATGTGATGTCACAACTCGTCTTATTTAAGTAATTTATACACCAATCATATCACTATTCACTATGTTTTCCTGTTAATGTCCTCTTTCAGGGCCCTGGGGATGATACATTCAGGGAAAAATATATGATATCTTTGTTGGGAAAAAGGCATAAAATCGGTTGAAATTTGTGGAAAATGTGCAACTTGTTCCGCTGAAGACCAGATCCTTTGTTTTAAATAATTTAAGTCCATATTCTCTTGTTTATCAGTGCCCTGTAAACCACATGTAAATAAGAATATAATTGCCCTGCAATATGCAAAACAACATAACCAGTAGAACATAATTTATTGCTACATTAATCTCCTCCAGGAAAATTCATCCAAAGCGTTTATGAAGTTACTGTACAAGAGTCTACGTCTATGAATTGCATCATGTAAACCTTTGTCATCTCAATCATGCTGACTGAAGTTGAATTTTTTCTTTAAAATGACCACACCTTTCAAAGGACACAAACCACATAATCACCAAAAAAGAACCACACACACACACATACACACACTGCCCAACAATTCCTAATCTTTTTGTTGGTAACACAGTCCATGGTACTCGGAAAAAAAAAAAAACTTTTGCAACAACATATTCAAACACCCATTTTTCAATAGATCGAAGGGTGTTACCCTCAACAATTACTAGTTACATGTTGGTATAAACAGGCTTAATCCACAAGGTATTACTAGATAGATTCCAGATTACCTAAAGAGTACAATCCCACTCTCAGCCATGGCATATGCTAAGCCGAGGATGCCACTTCCCATTATGACGTTCATCATATTGAAGACAGAAAAGCCGAATGATGTTTTCCTTTCATGCCTTTCTCTAGTCTGTCCCTGTAGAATGAAAAGATAAAAATACACCTGCATAAGAAAATGTTATGAATAATGTTATAATATATAATCTACTAAAATACATAATTACATTAGGGTGTTTTCAGGATCACGTAAAAAGCACTATTCACATCATGATTTGGTTTGATGAAGTAAACAGCACCGCGACAGTCAGAGTCAAAGCGCTATTCACATCAAACAGATTAATTGTTAAAAGTAGCAAAAACTTAAACCTAATTGGAAGAAAATGATTCATCAAAATTTGTTAAAATTTGATCATTGTCCAGCATTTAAAATTTTCATGCCTTATCTGTATTTGTGTAAATTATCATCATAAATTATGCAAAATTTTATATAAATTTGTGGCATCAGAAAAGAGTATGACGTATTATTTTTCAATCATTCACCACCATTTTTTTTAATGAGAGCAACTGAATACAGGGGTAGGGTGTGATATTTGTTAAGGGGCAAACTACCAGGTTTGTACTTTGTCTAACAACTTTACCCACCCTCTACCAAAAAGTACTACAATATCTGGCAAAATTTGAGTCTTATGATTGGAAGGGGGAGGGGCAAACACTAGATTTTTGTTGATTGGAGGGCAAGTACCACTAATGAAAATCATTGGGAGACTCCCCCCTCTCCCTTACACTTACACCCTGCCACTGACAATGACCAAGAAGTTTTGGATCTTCATCATTCTGTCAATCAAAATCAAACCAAAGAGAACTGTCAGATGATTTAGAGTGACTGAAAGGTTTTAAGTCTTTACCATAACCTTGATCAAATTTTAGCTAGAATATACTATCCCATAATTTTCAGAGACTGAGAATTGGGAAAGAAAATGTTTTGAGCTTCCACCTTTCAAAACTGTAAAATAAAAACTGATCCAACATAAATCAGCCATACTTTAAGCAACAAGGTTTTGAAAATGCAAAACTGATCTGCTCAGATTAAAAAACTCTTTTACATATAGTAAATATAAATTGTTACATGCCCATACAGTAGTTCTTTAAGCAGAGTTGCCATAACAACTCACTTATTTTTCCCCATGACTGAGGGAACTTTTTGTAGATGGCAAAGTAGTGTCTCCACATCAAGTATAAGAAAGCTGAATTACTTTTTTGTCTGTTTCATATCATTTTAGGTGAAGCTTGTGTATTAAATACATTACACATGACTTGTCCTTTTCCTTAAAAATTTGTTCCAGTAAATTATGACCACAAACTTACTGTAGCAAATAATGAGATCACTTATTTTACTTAGAATAACTGCTCAACCAGGAGAACAAATACAATGAGGCCATTGATAAGGGAATTTGATTCAAATTACTTGTGGATTTCAGAATAAAGAAAATAAAGAGGAAAATTCAGACCCGACCTGCTTATTTATCAGGTCGGGTCTGACTGTTTGAAATTTTAAGGAGCACAACAACTAATGATACTTTTCACATCAACACTGGTCATTTTGTTCTTCTAAATCAACAGGTCTGTGTTTTCTCAAAACTACCATAAATGATATTCTTTAAGTGACATCTTTACACAATTTGTGAAATGTATGTTATATTGAATATATAGCATGACAACCCTTTTCTCCTTCTACGGCCCCACCCCTCCATGCACACACACCATAAAAGCATGACATTTTTCAAAGACATTGATCAGAAATTACAACCATGATAAATTGTGCACTTATATAATATCATGAAAGATACTTCCAGAATGAATGGATTATCAGTATACCAGTTGGATATACAGTAGTACAATGTTAATTATGAAACCATCAAAAATATTCCCAGGATTTGTTCACACATAATTCAACAAGCTCTAATAGTTATTTTAAATCTTCTTCTACAGAAACTGTACTGTATATACCAATGTTCCTTGGAGTGCGATAAACAGACTTACTTAAATTTCATAAGTGTGAAGAACTACGCAACATTTAGTTAAAGATAATTTACATTGAATGCAACATAAATTGCAATTATAATATCATAAACTAAAGAAGCAAAGAATTTAATTAGAATCAGTTTGTGATGTATTATGGTAAACTTGGTATTTTTTTTTGTAAATCCTTTTTTATATATTTTTTATATCAACCGTAATTCAATAAGGGTGCAGCAAATTCTCTCAAAGAGTTTTTTAATCTTTACCACACCCTTAATCACACCCTAAGATTTTTCAATCATTTTCAGAAACTCAGAATTAGGAAATAAATGTATAAAAGGATTACAGTCTGTAAAGATTTTCAGCTTTCTGCCAAGTAACATACATCACAAATTAGGCAAAATAAAACAATTTGATCAGTCATAAACTAAGGGCCCATTTTAATAATGCAAAACTGATCTGCTTAAATGTAGTAACTCTTTTAACAAATACAGAGATTTCTGTGTCCAGATTGGTATTTCCCTTACTTACGGGAAAACTTTCATATGTGGGTGAAAAGTGTAGCTACTCTTGCCCTGACCTGTCCCCAGTCCTTTAATCAAATACACTGTACTTCATTACATTGTTTGTTATCCTCATCTGCCACAATTCTTTAATGATTCTCACAAAATTTACAAAATGAAACTCAAAATAAACTACCATTGATATCAAAAGAGAAAAAACACGTTCATAATTTTCAATAACTGTAAATTTTGTAATGTATTAGACGGCGACCTTGGTATTCTTTCCTGTCAAGAATTTGTTATTGACATGTCTATCATACTCCTTTGAAGTGATGTAGCAAATTCTGCCCAAAGTTTTTGAGCCTTTACCTTACATGCACCTAAAAAGAATTCTAACAGGAATTGACTTTCCCATCATTTTCAGTGACTGAGACTTACTGTACAGAAGGATTGAAATTAGAAGAATTACATAATGATTTTCAGCTGTTCGTAGTATATCACAAATTTTGCATGCATTAAAAACTGATCAAACTTTGATTAGCCATAACTTAAAAACTTCAGTAGACATACTTTTCTCAAAATTCAAAAGCTGATTTGTTTAAATTTTAATACTCTTTCACCCAAAATAGAAATTCCTACATAACCTTTAGGAGGTTTTAATGGATTGTAATACATACTTTGGCTTCATTAATTCTATCTAAAGCATGAATGACAATTCAAAACTCACTTTAAAAGAACCCACTTACCAAACCTTAAAAATCCTTACAATAAAACATTCTATACTGTATAAGGAAAACCCTTACAATACAAAGTTAACCAAATAAATGTTTTTTTTTCCTTAAATAGAAATTTCTAACAAAAAATGCACATATTTTGCTATCAAACAATTAATGTATCAATATTTCATACTGTACAGTACCCCTACTCTAAACCGCATACCCAACATGTTTTTGACTGATAACATCATTCATTTGATTAATATGGAGACTTAGAATACTTCAGTTTTGTTATTTTTGTATCTCATTTTGCTTATTTTGTGTCTGACGCTCATGTTTTTGTGGTGGTTATTGTGGGGCTAGTATAGAACCAGTTCACAAAATGCAGTTTGAATAGCACACTGTACGTGGCCAGAGCATGGCCGCTTATTGGGAAGAAACTTTGGGCCTAAGAAGTACAGTATGGTGCAGTGGCTCAGTGGTTAAGGAGTCATGCTCGTATTCGAAAGGTACCGGGTTCGATTCCCATTGTGAGCGCTGCATTGTGTCCTTAAGAAAGACGCTTTACTCTACTTGTCCAGTCATCTGTAAAATGAGTACCATCACTGCCAGGGAGTTAATCTGCGATGGACTGGCATCCCGTCCAGGGGGAGTCATGTACTCTCATCCACTTGCGCCATTGAAACCGGGGAAATCACCGACTGTATGAGTCTAATAGCTCGAATGGATTTAGCTTGAGCTATTGTGGGGCTAGTATAGAATCAGTTTACAAAATGTAGTTCGAATAGCACATTGTATGCCGGTCCGAGCATAGGAACTTAATTAGAAAGAAACCTTGGGCCTAAGAAGTGGTGGAATTATACGGTAGATTAGAATACGGTAGACAATTCCCAAATTCCCATGTCAGAAAACTTTCCTGATTAGTTGGGCCTCACAATTGTCTTTGAACGATACCCATTCAAATCTATAGATCAATCTATATAGATTTAATTGTAAATCAAGTTTGAAAACAAACAATAAATGTAACTTACATAATTTGAATTGGATGATATGCCTGATGGCAACAGCGGTGTTCTAAATGTACCAGTCTCTGCCATTGCATTAGTTGCTGTTTCTTTCAAATGAAGTAATAAGAAACCAAATCAAATGTTGATATCTGTAAGAACTCTTGAAGCAGAACTCTCCATAGTCCCCACAGCTCCTTATTCTCACTGGAAAACAGATGAAGTTGTTACATCCAAGTTGGATACTTTCATCAAAATTCAGGTTGCAGAGATGTATGGAACTTGGAACTGCCACAAAATAGCCTAATTAGAGAATAAACAAAAAATCATCATCAGCTTGTATAAATCTCTAGTGAGGCTAATAGTAGATCATGGAATACAGGTGTGGAAATCATCTTAAAAATGATGAACATTGATTTAACCATTGAGGTAAAGTAACACCTCCCTTCACATTTAACTCTTTATGGAGAATAAAATTACAACAGATTTAAGAATAATAAAACAATGAAAATATGATTTAAAGCTTTACAGCAAATATAATAACACCTCATGAGAGGCATTTATATGTCAAGACCAAATCACAATGTTTATTATTGTTAGGGAGACATTGGACATCAATCATGAGCAGTTCATCTACAGTAGAATCAACAGAAAGGATGATGTGAGGGGAATTTCTAAAAAGAAGATACAGCCTACAATCCCGGAAAAAGGTATTTGGCACTTTTTCTTCCCTTACTGTATATCCCTCTTCAATGTTGCAAATATATAATGAAAAACTTTTCTTGCAAAGAGCATACCAACACTGAATCAGAGTGAAAGAAAAAAAGTGCCATGACTTTGTCCCGGATTGTATGGGCTAACTATATCGGAATATTACATTCCTTCTTTGTTCGGGTGTGGACGTCTTGGTCATTCTGTTGTAGCGATGATTGATTGATAGACTGGGTAAAAATGTACAGAATGGGTGTAGGCCGTGTAGCTATTAAAAAGTACAAGTCACAATATACAGAATATTTCAATATTGAGATGAACTCTGATAATAAACTGATTAAGATGATTCCTAGAGAATAATCTTACTCTTAACTCCCTCACCCTCACCCCACCCCATTCCCCCTCTCCTCCTAACCAATGAATATTAATTTTTGGCCAATCACAGAACTAAAACAGTTCACTTTTTAACCACTGAATATCCTCTGTTTGGATTTAATCAGCAAAAACTTACAACACATAGTGAAACTGAAGTACTGTAAATGTGATTAACACAATAGGGCTATCAGATACTGTACATACAGTACAAACTAAACCACAAGAAATGTCACCCTGTCCCAACTTAATGAAAAATCACTGTTCCATAAGGGACCACCAAAGATAATTCAAAGAAAATTGCAACAAGATATCAGATAAGGCCTAAAAAGTAACTTGTTTGTTTGCTCTACTCCTCCGCCCCTAACTTGCCAGAAAATGGGAGCGACATTAGTTTCTGTTTTCAAAAATCCCTACGCTTCGTAAAAATCCCTACAAATCCCCACAAAATGGTGTGGCAACCACTTTTGTCTGTTGACCACTGCTGTTAGTGGAGAAAATGAGGCCCACTGCCCACAAGAGCATGTGATTGACTGCTAGAATACAAAGTTGCCATGTCTGTTTGTAACAAGTGTGCAGGCAAGGAAACCAAAATCCCAATCACACAAAAAACATCAGTGAGATATAACCAGAACCAAAAGGTTTGGTGGTTCAGATGCTTTTTTTCATATGCTGATTGATTTGCAAGTTTCATATTAACTGTCATGTCATTGCATATCATGAAATATTTGTTCTAGGATATTCATAAGCCACAACCATCATGCATGATGCAGATCAATAAAATAGACATACGTGTACCTATTGACAACACTAGTAGTGCACAATAATTAACATTATCATAGCAAGTATGATGCAAAACAGACATACGATTGCTCATGTATCATATTTAAAGAATTTTAAATTCAGCACCGCATACATATTAATATGCATGGTATCACCACCAAAACCAATAAGGCACATCCACAGACCATGGGCTATCCGTGTATCACATATGACTTGAATCTAGTTTAACATTCTTTAGATACTGTAATTACAAGCTTTTTTCAGCAAAATCATATTAAGCCCCGCCCACTATGCAAATTAATGAAATTCAACATATTCATACCATGAACATGTACACACTAGCTAACATCATATCTGTACCAAATATGAAACAAAACAGATATACAGCTGTTAAAGTAAGAGGATTTCAAGAGTGTTACATTAAGTCCCGCCTACTCATTAATACGCATACAGCACCACCAAAAACAATAGGGCACATCTACGGAACATGGGCTGTATGTATACCACATATGATCTGAATCTGTACCGTTCTTGAGATATCGTGTTTACGAGCTAGCCATCATAAACACACATACACATATACATACACACACACGCCATCATGACCGCATAGGTTCCTGATGCTATCGCATTGGAACCAAAAACTGAGCAAAATGAAAGAAACCATTAATCTGAAAATGAAGTGAAGTGTTTTAATTGTTTTATAGGTTTTTTTGTGAGCAAGTGTTGGTCGAAAGTGTCATCAGGAAATATTCCATTTCAGTGATCTGTGCAAGAAAAAAAAAACTTTTCTCTTTTTACAATTTTCCACAAGAAAGGGCAAACAAACAATTGTTTGATTTTTCGGCATAATCAGGATGTAGACTGACAAGGGACTGCAAAAACTGAATCAGAATAAAATCAAATATGTGGTATCTTTTTCCAAACATGAAACTAGTCCACATCATTGATTTATCTATTCCACTGTATATTACACTTACCTACAGTAGTCAGCAGTACAGTAGAAACCTAGTGAGATTACAAATTCTGAAAGCAAATACTTGCCCTAGGATTTGTATGACCTTTCATTTCATTTAATAATCATTTATTTCCAAATTATGCAATAACTACAAAACATGCGCAGTCACAAGAGAAAAGTAAGTACATACATTACTTCAGAAACAACATAAAATTATGGCCTTCCAGCCAGTCAAAAAGTATAATTGAAAGAGAGAGAAAGAAGTTAAAAAAACTGGTTTTATAACTCTCAATTTAAATCACAACCTGAAAAACATTAGAAGAAAATCTCTTGTAAACATGAGCAACATCAAGAATGATAGACGGAATGACTTCGAAGAAATATAATTAACATAATTAAAATAAGATCAACTTCGCATTTCTTTATACAACTCAATAATTCCTTACTTAAATATTTGTTTTAATCTCCTCTCATGGAGACCCGATTAACAGATAAACACCATATTTTTAACAAAACTATGTGTGAATACAGTACTGTACATGTACGAGTGTTTCCCTTTGCCGACGAACATGATGAACACTCTCATCACAATTAAATAAAGCTTGCAGGTTTGGAGGAAATAACCCATTCTTAGCTCTAAACATACATACAGCAGTTTTAAGATCAACCAAATCTATAAGTTTAAGGCATTCATTTCAATGGAAAAATTATTTTAATGTTCAGTATACAATTCTAATTGCTTTCTTTTGCAATACATAAATTAGATGGACATTTGATTTAAACGTGTTGCCACAAACCTTAGCACAATAATTAATATACGGAAGTACAAGGCTACAAGCGAACTATAAAGAACTTCAGAGAATCAATATTTAGGATTGTTGCAACATTCTTGGACATCTAGGATTTTACTCTCTTAAATAAAATTTCCGGTGCAAGTCACTGTCAATTATCAGTACTTAATTTTTTTTTGTAGTATTCACTCTTTTAATGATATGGTTGTCAATACTTTACATAATTGTTGTGACAATGTCCATTAAAAAATAGCATAAAATTGGTTTTACTCAAATTCAAAGATAACTTGTTCACTATAAACCATTAATTTGTCCAATTCGTCACATACACACTTACACAAATTATTATAAACTTACTTAAACAATTAGAAACCATGTAAATATATATTTTTAAGCATAATTGATGTGTATATTAAAAATTATGTACAAATTTTGCAATGATTTCTGTTAATTTATGCCTACACAAAAAATTTCATTTTATTTTGTTTGTACTGAGACAAGATGACCTTGTATAGAACAGTAACTATGACTGAAGTATGAAATCATATGAAATCATATAATTTTGATAGATATTGCGATTATATCTTCATTTTTGAGGTGAAATATATTAATATAGTATAATGATCAATATCGCCCAAGCTTACCAATCATTCACAACTCCTCTGATACCATAAAATTCCAATTTCTTGATAAGAAGAACATAATTAATTGTATCCAAACTAGAACATGATCAATTGTATCCAAACTAGAACATGATCAATTGATTCCAAACTAGAACATGATTAATTGTATCCAAATGCATAAGTCTTTTTCAAATCAATAAAAGCACCAATAGTGTGCTTCTTGTTGTCAAGAGCAGTACTTATTTCTTCAATTAATTCCATAAGAGCCAAAGCTGTAGACCTCTCTGACCTAGCTACTGTAAAACCATACTGACTGTTTTATCAAAAAAACTACTTAGCCTATTTTCAAATAAGTTTTCAAAGTGTATAAGGTTGAAGGCTTTGGAGTTTAAGACTTTCTGCTTATAGTTGTACCATTAAGTTGCTTGGGTGAGGAAGTTGATAGGGTTTCTGTTAGGGTAGATAGTCTTAGATCAGATTCTGTTGACAGGCCTGATGTAGGGTGGTCTGTAGTTGATGATTGTCAAGGATGTAGAGTCTTGGAAAAGTGAGGGGCACAACCTCTTAGGGGGCACTTTTCAAGTCATATGTCCCTGGGCATCCCACTCTGTAAATAAAATAAGTGAGCCCAAAACAACAAAGTAAAAGTTAAAGGGGCACTTCATTATTTAGAAAGGGGCACTTTTCCAATGGGGACACATTCATCCCATCTATGGGACTGACGCAATCTCCAGTTTCCTACTATTGGGTCAGTAAATGAGGGGCATTTCTCATTTTCAGAAGGGGTAATTTGTCATTTTTCAGAAAAGGTGGAGGAGGGCACCTGAACCCCGATTCATACAACTATGTACAGGTACATGTACCATACATGTAGATTGTGGGGTTATTGATTCGTATGGTACATTGCCTGTGGATTCTGTTAGGAATAAGGTGTTGTGAATAAGGGATTTAGTTGTTTGTTTGTTTGATGAGGGCTTAACGGCACCACAACAGCAAGGGTCAAATTGTGCCTGAGAGGTGAGATCATTCCAGAAGTAGAAAGGAAAGAAAACAGTGGGAGATTGAGAGAAACACAAGAACTAAAAGCCAGAAAGCTGGGATTGAGAGAGGAGGTGCATGGGTGAAAAAAACAAAGTAGAGAGAGGGGGTGAAAGAGGAGGACTAAATATGGTTGTGGAGGGAAGCATGATGAAGGAAGGAGTTTGTTTGTTTGATGAGAGTTTCACTTGTTTGGTACATTATGTTAACACAGGAGTTATGTGAAATAGATCGTAGTACTTAGCAGGATTAGGGTGTGTCTTCCAGGGCTAAGGTTGATGATGTTAGTTCTCGTGTTGAGACTGTGAAGATACTGTCGTAGTTTCAATTGGTACAAATATATTAAGGAGAAATGTTGATTCCGTTAGGCCTAGTTTCATGGATTTGCTATTCAAGTTGAAGGACACAGGTTGTAAGGTTCTGGTTATTTGTTTGTTGACGTGTAGGGGTAGTTCTTTCATGTAAGATAGTTGTATTTGTGTGGATTTATAGAAAGAAACTATCTCCAAGCAGACATTCATGCAATTTCCATGTGAATACAAATTTCCAATGTGAGTATTTTGTTACAAAAAATGCCTCCAATCCCAGGCCGATGTCAGCCTCAAATTGTGTATGTATACTCAACCATTACAGCAAGGGTATATGCTGATATCGTAATTTCCTCTAACTGTGTATTAGGACCTAATAACAAACAAATGCAAAATGTCAAAAAAATGCAAAAATTAAATGAAAATGGATGCCCTACCCACTGTCAGACGAATCTCGGATTTGGCCTAGGGTAGGCTTTGTGGTTTCGTCCACCTACCCGTTTTCATCCACTTACGTATTTGACAACCCCTACACGTACATGCACCCATTAGACCAATCAATGTAGGGAGCATATACCCTATGCAATCCAATGGCAAATTAAAATGGGTAAGTTAAACAGAACACTCCAATTTACATTTCTCAAAATGATCAAGAATTAATTTTGAAAAGTTAGTGCGAAACATTTTCTCCATCCACCAGTACTGCTTGTCCTCCGCGTGTAAAATGACTAACTGTATTTCGTGAATGTACGTACTAGTATCGTGCGGGTGTACACAATTATTATTGGAGGGTACAAAAGTTTTCAAGTTTGTACGCGATGGGCAAGAATATTCGAAATTGAGTTGCGTGCAAGATTGATCTACAAATGTATATCTTATCGATTAATTTCTTTGTTACTCACAAATATCTTGCCGCTTTTTCCTTGTTGGTTTTGCAGAAGAACTAAGAGACCAAATACACTTTACAAAAACAACACCTTACAGTACTATCGTTCGAGTTACAATAAGATCTATTTATATTTGCGGTACGTGTACAACATGCTTGGAGTTGAGAACGCATGGTAAGAGATACGTACGCGCAAACACAAACACGTTTCACAAAAATTTGGGCTGCCATCCAAAAAAGTGTCAATTATTTGCGAACGCTCTCGCATTTCGGTTTGTGCTCGCGATCATAGATGGAAGCGTGCGTACGTTGTTTTGGTTAAACGCAGATCATTTTTTTTAACAATTGATTTTTACCTAGTATCAACATAATGCTTACCCTGGAAGAAGTTTAAGTGCTATTTTGACTTCTACAGTACATCTCAAAAAACAGCCTGGTACCAAGTTTTAGATCCATAGTACTCATAGGCCAAAAATTGTGTACATTTTAGTTCTAAAAACAAATTCAAAATGGCCACCATTTGCAAGAAAATAGGCCCAAAATGGGCTAACTTTGAATGGACATATCTTAGATATGGTAAAAGGTATAAAGCTAACTTTTGGGGATGTTCTATATACATAATTTCCAACACATGTACCAAGTTTAAGGATTGTTGAAATGACATGGAATTACCCTTAAAATATAACCCTTTTGTCAGCCATTTTATTTTTTCTGCCAACTTGGATCACAAAAAAATGTTTTAAAAAGGTGCCAGATATGAAATATGTATTAATATGCATGAAATTACAGCAGAATTATGTCATAGTACCTAATTAAATTTTAATGATTATCTATTTTCATTTTTCTTAACTTGGCAGCCATTTTGTATTTTTCCGCCATTTTAAATGCTTTATGTTAACCCTGCAGAGCTGGAAAGACTAAAACGAATAACACAAATGACAATATACATTAGGGCTTAGGCTACACACAAACAGTATGAAGAATCCGAATGACAGTTCATTCGTTTCCAAGCGAATGACAACTGAGTTTTAATACAAATGAAAACGAATGACAAAAATAGGGTTAGGTTAGGATTAGGTTAAGTTGTCATTCATTTTGACCCTTGCTATCATTCGGTTAGGCTAGTAGGCATAGTAAGCTAGGCCTAATTTCAGTTTTTTTTTGTATAGAAAACATATTGTCATTCGCTCTGTACAAGTAGTTGACATTCGTTTTAGTAGCACCCTGCAGATAGAAACCACACATTCACAGGTCTGTCCAGGGGCGCCTGGCAATTAGATTAACTCTACAGATGGAAACCACATGTCTACTCTGGCTCAGTAAGTGAGTCTGAATTTCAATCACCCCTTAATCCTATCCTAATTCTGAATTGTTTTCACAAAATTCTTCTTTATAGTTATTTTGGTTTACAGGTACTAGGCTACCTGTTGACCAGGAATCACAGATAGCTACATGTACTTGTATTAGTTGTAAAATTGTGGGTTGAAACAAATTTGAACTTCAAAATGTTGAGACTGACAATGTGTCTGAGAAAAAAAATCATGGGCAATTGTTGCAGAATAGGTTCAACACAAAAACTGTGACGGTCAGATCGAATTGAATTTCACATAATTTAAGTATCTTATTACATGTATGTCATGTACTGTATGTAGCCACACTTGAAAAGCTCAGTAACGTAACATTTATCGCTTTTTGTAAGGGTATAAAATAAGATAAAATTAGCAGTTGTCATCAATGATTAAAGAAAAACATAAACACATTAAATTATGCAACAAATAAGAGTAAAAAATATCGATGTACGAGCGTATCATCTAATATTAAGATTCCAGGCCTAGAAGTGTCAAGTAATTCGTGACTCTCGGCCTTGAAGTGAAAGCAAAAAGCCTGATTATACCAGCGCTTATCCAGCCTATTCTTAAACAAATTGAAATTGCATGCTTCCACGACTTCCTTAGGTAAATTATTCCATAACTTGCAAATCAGTTTGGAGAAAAATTATGTCGAACGCTGGTGAGTGAATGTGATTGAGGAATTTTCCTGTCTTTAGATCCTCTTGTTTTATTATTATTACAAATAGGTAATAAATTTGCAACTCTTGTATCATATTTATGTCAGACCATCTTATATACTTCAATCATATCACCTCTTCCTCTTCTGTAATTTAATGTTGGTAGTTTCAAATTGTTAAACCTCTCTGGATATGGCAGATTACGCAAATGTGGGATGAGTCAACATCGATAAGTTCTTTACTAACTCTGAGCGTCTTTGTTGTTGTTTTTTTGTGGTGGTGGTGGTGGTGTTTAGGCTTTTTATGGGGTGACTAACGTTAGGCCCTAACCCTTTTCTTCGCCAGTAGGCCTAATCTTGTTATGTTATAACTTAAGACTCATATGGTGTTAAATATATATCTCTGATCTGATATGGTTTATTGGGCTGAAGCTCTCTTTTAAGTTACCTGTCTCTTGCGTGTCCAGCTTTGCACTCAAACAATTCTCCAACTTCTTTTCAACCTTTCAGCGAACAAAAATCGGATAAAATATGATCAAGCGTAGACAAAATGAGATGATTCTCTGCACACTTTCTCTGTCCGTTCTCCGCACTCTACAGCTCCACAGCCTAAAGTTTGTGGTAGCACGGAACTAATAAGGTAACACTCCGCCATCCCAAAATGAGAACCTTAAACAAAGTTAAAGAGAGTAGGCTAATAAAAATATTTTCGAGAAGTCCCATTTTATGGGACAGGAAGCTGAGAACTTTAGAATTTAAGGATTGGTAGAGAAAGGATAGAACTTGACTATGCATATCCAAACTTGACGAGATTTGTTTCACTTTTATGGGTAACTATTTTACCATGGACCCACACCAAAATTTGAGTGATTTTGTGAGGGTGTATAACACCTCTTTAATTCAGCCTTAAAAAAAGGCCAAAATCTCTGCTGACTTCTAATTGAAAGTTCGCTCATCCGAGAGATATAAGATGGTACTTTTTGGAAAACATCACAAAAGATCCTAAGTTTATAATAATCTGGTACAAAAAGGTCCCCGAACTTGACTTTCATCAAAGGCTTCAATGGGGTAAGTAATTAGTTCCGTGCTACCTTAAACTGTTTATAATAGTCATGTGACTACTGCCTGATAATGATTGCTGCAATGGCGTTTGCGATTTCTACGCGGGGTCTATTTTAAATTTTCGTCAGATTACCGAAATACAAATAGAAGAAGAATTTGAATTATGCACAAAAAAAACCCCATTTATCATTAAATTTCGTCATAAAAGCTCTAAAACAGAAAAAAGTGGAATAAGTATTTGCTGATTTTAAAGACGCAACATAGATACCGCATACAGAATTTATATTTTCACCCATTAGTATAATGAAGAAGTGCTGACTACAAGTTTCAAGTTAATTAATCATATATTTATATATTTACATACTCTGTATATAATTCTACATAGTAGAAACACAAAGCGAAAGACAGGATAAACTTTAATTGATGAATCAGATGAAAGTCTTGCAGAAAACTGCTAGGTATTATTGTCTGATGGATGATAATAATTGCCTAGAATCATAAACTCATGGGAAAAATGCGCATCATGCCGCAAACAAGTCTATCATTAATAATTGTGTTCCTCAAAAACAATTCAATTTAAAAACAGTAAACATTTAAAAAATCTAACATTAACGCTAAACTTATTTCTTCTTAACTATAACTTTTTTTCTTCCAATAAATCTTACTTGTTGTTGTTTTTAAATGAAACAAAGTTAATATAACATGAAAATTGATCAAGGTACGCTTATTTACAACATCCGCATTTTTTCAAAACATCAACCTAGAAAAGCCTGCACTTAAGTCGGTTTTCGAAAAATGAGAAAAAAGCGGATGCCGCAAATATGTTTACCTTGATTAATTTGCATGTCTTATTCATTTCATTTCATTTAAAAACAACAAAAAATAAGATTTTCTGGAGAAACGAAGTTATTATCAATTAGGTTTAGCATTATAGTCAAAATAAGATTTCTTAAATGTTCACTGTTTTGCGGCTTGCGCATTCTTCCTATTTTCCCATGATTCTACGCGCTGCGGAAAGCCTGTGGATACGAGGCAGCCGACAGAATATTCAACCGGGTTTTTATGACGTCATTTCTCGTTACGGCTTTTTGGCGTCATTTCTCGTTATGGCAACTTACACATTCTGAAGTCGCAAATGGTACGTCACATGACGATGACACCTATGATTCTGCGTACACCCTATGTGACACATCACCTGACTAAAGTTTATCAAAATTTCCCACGGGAAAACCTCAAACTTTTGACTTTGTTAATGTCTGAATGTTTGTTGCCCTGGTCGCACGCACGTAACATGCTTAACAGTAACACTACGTTATTCAGTTAGTTGTATCCATAGGCAGCTAGCTAACTATACAACTAGTACTGATAGCTAGTTCCAAATAGCGTTTGTTACACTGATTGCTATGGAGTCCGAGGTACTATTAAATGAATAGGTTATAATTTATTTTGCAGGACAGCACTGAATAGGTGGAGTGATTTCATCAGAAATCAAGGTTATAGTGTCATACAAGGGCTTGAAACTTCCAAGTTGTTGAAGGGAAGTAGGTTGGCCAAGTACTCAAGAACTATCTGAGGTCTAACGTTAACCTATCCTTAGGTAAACAGAGTTAATTAAGCATTTGTGACTGAAGTTTAAATCCTTGCAGATCATCTTAAATTGAAGAAAATATTTCAATTCCCCAAGGAAAAGAGCATGTATCACAGAGCTTGTGACTGGGCCTTTTTACAGGCCCAGTCACAATGACCTTACTAGCCTTCTTGAGTTGAAAAAATCACTACAAAAGTTAGGGGAAAATGCTAACAAAAACAATGTTATTCTTGCGGGTGATTTCAACCAACCTAACATTGACTGGAGCCAAAACATCATTTCAGGCACTAACGCTTCCTCCAAAGCAGCCAAAATGCTTCTTGAAGTGGCTGATTCATTCAACTTCACTCAAATGGTGCAGTCACCTACCAGAGATAATAACATTCTTGATCTTGTATTTACTAACAACTCACCAGCTGTTAGTAACTCAGCTAATGTCATATCCGGTATAAGTGACCATGATATTGTTGAACTAGCCCTAAACATCTCCCCTCCTCGTAAAAAGTTGCCTAAACGTAAAATCTATTTAAGGAAAAAAGCTAACACAGAACGCATAAAAGAAGACCTGTCTAAACTGAAACTGCGATATTATTCTAAATTCAATAGCTTATCCATCAATGTTGATGAAAAATGGAATTTCTTTCAAAAGGAAATTAAACTGACTATTGAAAAAAAAACACCTCACAAATTCACCTCAACTAAACTAAATCTACCTTAGTTCAACCATATCCAACGCCGTCTATGCAAGAAAAAACATAAATTGTTCAAGAAAGCTAAGAAAACTCAACAAAAAAATGACTGTAATACATATAAAAGCTTGTCTACTAAATGTGGTGTTAGTAGACAAGCTTTTATATGTATTCCAGTCATTTTTTATCTACTTACTGTGGAGTAGCGGTTATCATACCTGTCTACAGACCACGAGGCCCCGGGTTCAAGCCTGGGTTGGGTAGACACGCCAGTGCACCACAACTGGTTATCAAAGGCCGTGGACATTGACTTGGTTGTCGATGTTATGTCTGTCCGGACGTCGTACCCGTGTTCTCGTCCGGGTCGTATTGAGCGTTTCGTGATAGCGTTTGTACTATCATAACCGAATACGCAGGCGACGACCCCGTCATTGTAATTGTGTGTTCAGCTCTCTCTCTCACTGTGGTGTAGCGGTTATCATACCTGTCTACAGACCACAAGGCCCTGGGTTCAAGCCTGGGTTGGGTAGGCACGCCAGTGCACCACAATTGGTTATCAAAGGCCGTGGACATTGACTTGGTTGTCGATGTTATGTCTGTCCGTACGTCGTACCTGTATTCTCGTCCGGGTCGTATTAAGCGTTTCGTGATAGCATTGTTACTATCATAACCGAATACGCAGGTGACGACCCCGTCATTGTAATTGTGTGTCCACTCGTCGTCGTCGGAGTCCGTAAAAACATCAAAGAAGCTAGAAAAAACTTCATCTGTAATAAACCTAAAAATTCCCTAACTGAAAACCCAAAGGCATTTTGGTCCTACATAAAAAGACTTAAAAGTAATTCCGTGGGTGTGTCAGATCTTATGAACAACGGTAAACTTTGTAGTGACAGTATGACTAAAGCTAACATTCTAAACAACCAGTTTTTCAGCGTTTTCACAGAAGAAGATACCTCTCAAATCCCTGTAACTAAAGCACTCACCACCAACAAAATAAACCAACTTATAATCACTCCAGAAGGTGTCAAAAAGCAACTGCAAAACCTAAACCCAGACAAAGCCTCAGGTCCTGACCATATACCACCATGGTTCGTAAAAACACATGCGGAAGACCTTTATGAAATCCTAACTGATCTCTTCCAAACCTTTGTAGATAATGATACTATCCCAAACAAGTGGAAAGAAGCAAACATATGTAGCGTTTTTAAAAATTGTGATTAAACACGACCCAGCTAATTACAGACCAGTCTCTCTTACCTGCGCGTGTAAAATCCTTGAGCATACTATAATACACTCACAAGTGATGAAATTCCTTGATGAGCATAATATCTTAACTGATCTCCAACATAGCTTTCGAGCAAATAGATCAACTGAAACACAACTTCTTTTGACAATGAATGATATTTCTAAACAAATTGACCAAAAAAGTACCATCTCTATGGCTACACTCGACTTCTCTAAAGCGTTCGATAAAGTCCCACACCAACGTCTGTTATCCAAACTTTCCGTGTATGTCATTGATGGAAATATACTGGCCTGGTTTGCATCCTTCCTCAGCAACCGCATTCAGCGTGTTGTCTGTGATGGCGAAATCTCAAATCCTAAACAAGTTCTATCTGGTGTACCACAAGGTACCGTTTTAGGTCCTTTACTCTTCCTTTTATATGTCAATGACATCCCTGATAATATAAACAGCACGGTTAGACTGTTTGCTGATGATTGTCTTGTGTATAAAACAACTGATAAACCCTCTGGCCAACAAATCCTCCAAGATGATGTAAATAAACTTAAACAATGGCAAAATAAATGGCAAATGAATTTCAACCCCTCTAAATGCTACATCCTCTCAATATCTCCTTAAAAATGTTATAAATCACCAGTTTATACCTTGTGTAACTAGCCACCGAAACATGTCAACTCCCACCCGTACATAGGTGTTGAAATTGATAATAAACTCAGATGCATGGGATAAACATATACACAGCATCATCAACAAAGCAAACTGTATTTGGCCTATTAAGACGTAACCTCTCAAACTGTCCCACTGACGTCAAAACCACTGCATATAAAGCTCTAGTTAGGCCAGTGCTTGAGTATGCATCAGCAGTTTGGGACCCCCATCACCAGTGCGATGTAGATAAGCTTGAATCGATTCAACAGAGAGCAGCCAGGTTCTGTATGGCAGACTACTCTTATAAATCCAGTGTCACTAGCATGCTTCATAAATTAGATTGACCCCTGCTATTAAAAAAAGAAGGAACACCCGTCTAAAAATGCTATATAAAATCAATAACAGTCTTGTCGCCATTGATAATGATAACCTGATCCCAAACGCAAGAATTAATACAAGAGATAACCTTGATCTGATTTTCCACGTTCCTTATGCTGAAAAGAATGTTTGTAAATACTCCTTCTTTCCTCAAACACTAAAAGATTGGAATGCTCCACTATCAGACATTGTACATGCACCAAGTCTAAACTTATTTCAAAGCTAAACTTGCTAAGCTTGTTAATTGATTTTTTCTCATACTTTTGCTACGCTCGGTTGGCATTCATGTCCTCTATAGCTCTAGAAGGATTTTTGCCGACTTAACCTATTCAGATTCAGAATCAAATATTTTTTTTTTATTGGGAGTAGGCCTAGGACTACAATCTTGGACAAAACTGCTGGACCACTTCAGCTTTTTGAGAACTTCATATCTTATAGTGTTATGTTTCTTTAATATTTTCCCGAGAATTGTAACACCCTACACCTCCCCCACCCCATCCCTTTTCAATGTTGAATTTATTCCTTTCTTTACGTCATTTTCAGGAAAAGCTGTAACAATGGCCAACATTGAATGGGGGGGAGGACAATTATTATAGTGTGGTAGGGTAGGGGGACACTGGCTGCGTCAATGAAATTAATAAAATGTCCTTATAATTCTAAAATATTAATTACAATTGAAAGAGTAGAGATTAAAGACGCAACAAAAAAAAATCCAGCATTTCTGATTTATAAATGTGGAATAATTTACAATAGAAAAGTAGCTTCATGAAAAACATCACATATTTTCATAAAGTGTTTCAACGAGTTTTGTCCAAGATTGTAGGTCTGAAAAACAATCCCTATAGGCCTACTGTTTCTTTCATCGTTGTAGGTTAGTAAGAAAGTGGCAGCAGTTCTTAGACTTAGGGCGTAGGACTAACTTAAAGTATAAGAGACAGCAAAGGTCACTTTAGGCTTAGGCTGACATGTTGACAAGATAATATTTTTCAAATTGCTCCCAAACATTGGTGAGACCAAATTATGTAGGATAATCTTAATTCAAAAGTTAGGATGTGAAAGTCCGGATAAAATCCAATCAATCTTTTTTGCATTTGTCACTCATGATGAAATTTTTGTTCTAAAAAGTTTGCAAGATGTTTTTTTAGATCATGGAGCTATTAATAGTAGCATAATCAGATCAAATGACTGAACTGTCTATGACTGCACACAGTTGATTAAACTCCTGAATGACTGTTTATTCACCATGCCTGAATGCACAAAGCAGTTGCATCAAGAATTGCTTCATGGTATTAGCACTGATCTAGCTTCACCATGGAGCTATTAAGTGTTAACATGGTCTCACAAGGTCAGGGATGTTTTAAATTTGATATCTCTCTGAAAACAATGTGGTCTTTAAATTGGTTAGATACTGTGTGTTAGAAACAAAGGCCATACAGGAATTTCTGCAATATATAGGTTTATGCAGGAAATTGTACAGTAGCAAAGAAAGTTCTCTGTATGTCAAGAAAAGGCTGTTTTGCCAAGTTTCTTTTATTTACTTAACACTGAAAATAGTGTTAGATAAAGGAATGAGTTTTGAAAGAAGACTAATACAAATTATTAAATATCTATTGCTCTGAAACCATTAATCAATTGATAAATCATGGCAATTAGATTTCTTTTGTTTCTACTTGTAAGAACAAATTTTATGTAAAATATCGATAACAGATTAAGATATTTCTTATCATTTAATACAAATCTTTAAAATTATTCATGCTATAATTATTGTTCACGTACCGTAATTCTAAAAGCAATAATTTTAAGACTTCTTTAATTCTTCATGTGTTCTTTTTACCTTTTCATGATTACTACCCAATTGTAGTCAATCTCCAGTCTTTTCTTCTTAGAAATTTAGCACGTTAGACAGCGGTGCCACTAAAGGTCCTTTTATAGCGAGAGCTAATTTCCCAAGCTAGGGCCTACTCCAGAGTTTGGCCAGAGTTTTGTCTGAAAATGTACTCCCATGTCAGAAAAAATTATTCGAATTTTTTTGGCCCAAGTTAGTTTTGCCGCCTCTGCCCCACCCCACCCACCAAAATATTTAGAGTTACCCAATTCCGACTTTTTCCTTAAAATATCCAACTCTTTAATTTCTTGCTCAATATATCCAACTTTTTCCACGAAATTTCCAATGTTTTTCCTCAATATATCTGACCTGTTCCTCGAATGTCTGAAGACTTTTTTTAAATATCCGACTTATCTTAAAAATCTCTGATTAGTACAATATATATCCGATCTTACTTTAAATTTCCACGGTTTTTGCTCAAAATATCTGAGGGATTTTTAAAATATCCGACATCATCAAAATCTCTTAATTTTTTGCACAATATATATCTGACTTTTACCTCAAAATATATGGCTTTTTCCTCAAAATGGCAGAAGCTTTTCCTTCATTCACGATATAGTCAATGTTATATGACAGCATAAGGACTCCTGGTTCCAGGCCAGTAGGGAAGGGGTATGACGGGGTGCTGTACCCCCACTTTCTGTTAGCCCATCTGTTGAATTGTTTTCAAAATCTGTACAAATTTGTGTTTAGAAATTTTTATATTTTGGACTTGATCAGGGTCTGTTCCTAATTTTGACACCAGCAAAATGGATTTAGATATTTGTATAATTTTTAGAAAGTCAAATTTTATTTTAGTGCAATTTTTTTACATTTAATATACAGGTATGTGTGAATGATAATTGTAGGCTATAGTGGCAAAATTCTACCTCTAATTCGGGGATGGATTCAGTTCGGTTTCAAAATTCTGAAGGGAAATCCAACTAAAAATATCAACCACCGAAATGAACACATTACTTTGAGTTGTCATTTGGATTATGTTCGTAATTATATGGATAATTATTATTATCATTTTTAAGTCAGTTGGGGCCATTTAAAGCATGGAATCATTAGCGCTTCCAGGGATAGTACACCCATAGACCCTAACCACAGAACCATGCAAGGTTGTCTGCTATACGTTTTGTTTTGTTTTCATTGAAAAGTTTTCCATTGCCATTGCGGGCCATCAAAAACGGAATTTTTAGACCTCCGCCTTTGCGTCCCTAACAGGCTTTGTCTCTTGACCCTTGTTAAGCCCCTTGGACCACACTACTCTCATGCCCTAGTTCCCCACCTTGAAAGGTCAGCGCCTAACTTTTCAGATACCTTCCCATATATAATTAATTTTAAATTGGGAAATGTTGAGCCCTTCCCGCCCCGTAACGAGAGCCCTGCCGCACTTTCTACTTCATTATTTTTACATAGCAAAAAATGCACCCCACCCACTAAACAATTTCTGAAACAAATTCCAAGTCAATTTTAGCGTTCTGGCAAGTACATAAGTGAGTTATCACTTAAATTTAACTGACGATGCAAAAAACTAACATAAGTGCCTGTCCTAAGATGCGTAGAACTTGTAGATACCAAATTTTTCACAAGTTGTCATGTGTAGAATGGTAGTCCACATATTCCTTATGGTTATTCAACAATCAAGGCCTTCAAATAAAAATGTAATCTTATCTAAAAAACATTAAAAAAATGCAGAAAGACACACACAAAATCAACTGGCAATTATGGCCTAAGCTGTTGCCATACTAAATCAATGCAAAAATCAGCCTAACGAGTAGAACACAATTTCTCCGGAATCGGAAGAAGTTCTATCCCCAAAACCTTGAATAATTAAGCAAAAAATAATAAGGTCCTTATCTAAACTTAACTGTTCAACTTAATAAATTCCTAAGGTCACCTGATGGTGGTCAAAATTGGTTGAAATTTAAGCCCACATGTCTGTTCACTTGTCCGTGAATTTTAAGTAAACATGTATACTGTGGTCTGCAGATAGCCGTTTGTTGAAGTTTTGTCTGGAAATAAACCTTTTGTGTTTAGAAAAAAATGCCCTCAAAACATTTTTTGCCTTTTTTAACATGTCAGCATGTTACTTTTAGAAAAAATCAACTTTCAGCATGTTACTTCAACTTTAAGTCTGTATGGAATTACGACGCGACGTAATTCCAATTACGACGCGACGTAATTCCAATTACGACGCTACGTAGTTTCAATTACGACGCGACGTAATTCCAATTACGACGCGACGTAATTCCAATTACGACGCGACGTAATTCCAATTACGACGCGACGTAATTCCATTACGACGCGACGTAATTCCAATTACGACGCGACGTAATTCCAATTACGACGCGACGTAATTCCAATTACGACGCGACGTAATTCCAATTACGACGCGACGTAATTCCAATTACGACGCGACGTAATTCCAATTACGACGCGACGTAATTCCAATTACGACGCGACGTAATTCCAATTACGACGCGACGTAATTCCAATTACGACGCAACGTAATTTCGAGGTACGACGCAACGTAATTTCGAGGTACGACGCGACGTAATTTCGAGGTACGACGCGACGTAATTCCGAGGTACGACGCGACGTAATTCCGAGGTACGACGCGACGTAATTCCGAGGTTTTGATCGACATATGCTTCCATAAGTCTGCGAGTTCAGCCAGAGAAAGGGCTAATAAAAATATTTTCGAGAGGTCCCATTTTACGGGAAGCTGGAAAGTTGAAAATTTCAGGAATAGTAGAGAATAGACAGGTCTTAATTATTCATATCCAAACTTGACGAGATCTGCTTCAGAAACAGTTTCATGAGGAACTATTTTACCATAGACCCTTACCAGAATTTGGTAAGGGTGTACAACATCTTCACCTCGGCCTAAAAAGAAAAGGGCCAAATTCTCTGGTGATCCCCTCTCGAAAGTACCCTCATCCGAGAGATATTAAATCGCACTTTTTGGAAAAAATCCCAAATGAATAACATTCTGTTACAAAAAGGACCCCAAACTTGACTCTTTCATCATAGCTTTCAAGATTAAGAATATAGTCGTCTCGTAGTCGTCTCGCAACTGACCACAAATCCACGTGTGTTACAAGGCCGCACGAGTTTTTATTGTCTTTGTTGTTCTAAAGTGGTACCTCCATGGTTGAAGATTCTGTCAGCTGCCTACCAAGTGTGTGTGCGGCTATGCAGACTTTATCAAGGCTTCTCCTGCAAGTGTAAATTAAATATCGTCTTTTAAACTTATATGATAGACATGAAACAAGGAAGGCTAAGAGTGTGCTTTCAGAAATATAATAGAACTGATGAGTGGGTTGTGATTCAAAGTTAGAATATTGTCTTTAGCATTAACCATGGACCATTTCCGCGAATTACGCAGCAATGCAAGGCAAGCTAGCATAGTGTCTGTAGGGCTATTGTGGACAAATATCTTCCAGCCATACCCTACGGGACCATTTGAAGAGTACCATGACTTAAATGCTTTAAAATGATAATAGAGTTTGCCTACCTTCACCCCCCCTCTCCCCCCCCCCCTCCAAAAAAAAAATGTGAAATTAGGGAGGATTTTTGAAAAATTAAAAGCCATGTAGGGCCTAGGCTTAGAAATTAATACACAATTATCTTAAAAGCAGTCATTTGCAAATTTTACAAATTCACATACAAAACAATTCAGCATACTACTTTAATAAAACATTGTCATTAATTCTGTCAGTAGGAACATATAATGGATTAGTCATTTTGTTTATACGCGCTCTAAAAAATAATGTCACACACCCAGTACAGATTAGAATGCTTATTTTTTTTCTTCAAATTGTCTAACTTCTAAGAAATACTTTTTCATTTGCATGGGTCCGTGAATTTTTGTTTGTATATGATATTAATGATTCTTAGATCTTCATGTAAAAGCATTTTGGAAAGAAAATTTCAAAGAGAATTCTAAAGAAATACATTACTGTATGTGTGCTCGCATATAGAGCAAATTATGTCGTCATTGGCATGATTTCAGCACAAAATAAGATAAAATGGTAGTGTCCAAGTTACAACTTCAAACTTGGATAATTTGAGAATGGAATAAGATTTTATGATGGGGTTTTTGGTAGTTGCTTTATTTTTCAATTCCCTATCATATCAAGCTAAAAGATATGGCTTTGGGCCTCCTTAAAGTTTAAACTTGTTTTTGCTAATAAAAAATAAAATGACTGGGAATAGGATATCATTTTTAAGGCCATGAGAGTCCTCAAAAAGTGTGTCAAATTTTCCTCCTTTTTGCACCTTAGGAGGGAAAGTTGTTTCAGAATATCTAATGCAGGGAATGAAATCTTAAGGAATTAATCTTGCAATGTTTGGTTCTGTTGCTAATAGCATAAGGAACCTATGCCATCATGCTGGCGTGTGTATGTATGCGTGTATGTATGCATGTATGTATGTATGGGTGTGTGTCTGTAACAGCAAGCTTGTTAACACGATATCTTACAAATGATACACTGGATTCATATCACATGTGTCACACATATAGCCTGTAATCTGTAGATGTGCCCTATTGTTTTTGGTGGTGATGTCATGCATATTAATGAGTAGGCAGGGCCTTATGTGAAAATCTTGAAATGCTTATATTTTAATAATTACATAAATGTTTTGTTCATATGTGGTATATTTATCATGATAGTTAAGTGTGTACATGGTCATAGTATGAAAACTTTGAAAGTCATCAATAAGCAAATGATTTTGATTTTGCTGAAAAAAGATTGTTAACACGATATCTCAAGAAATATACATTGGATTCATGTCATATTTGGTACACAGATAGCCAATGAGTCCTAGTGTCTTTGGCGGTGATGTCTTGCATATTAATGAGTGGTTGGGGCTTATTGTAAAAATCTTGAAATGTTCATATTTTAGAAACCACACATCTAATGACGTCTGTTATGTTTCAAAGTGCTTTGATGTTGGTGTTGTTCCTAGTGATTGGAGAATTACAAATGTCACTCTTTTTTTTTAAACGGGTGACCACAATGTGCCCTGTAACTATAGGCCAGTGAGTCTTACTAGTGTTGTGTGCAGGGTTATGGAGCCCATTCTTAAGGATGTTGTACTAGATCATTTACTGCTCGATGCTTTGTTCAATTTGTCCCAGCATGGGTTCTCACCTAAGAGGTCTTGTGTTTCTAATTTACTAGAATTTCTTGATGATGTTACTAAACTAGTTGATTCTGGTCATAATGTGGATGTTATCTATTAAGACTTCCAAAAAGTATTTGATAAGGTTCCGTTAGGCAGGCTCATGTTGAAAACAAGAGCGCTTGGTGTGGAGGGAAAGTGTGCCACTTGGATAAATTCTTGGTTAATTGACAGGTCACAAAGAGTTGTTCTTATTGGTGAAGTATCTTCATGGAAGAAGGTTACTAGTGGTGTCCCTCAGGGTTCTGTATTGGGTCCACTTCTTTTATTAATCTTCATTAATGATATTGATGTTTGCTTTGGCTCCAGGATTTGTAAATTTGCTGATGACACTAAGCTGTACAGGATTGTTGATGATGCTAGGGATTTTTCACCGTTGCAAACTGATCTGGATAAGTTAGTTTCTTGGTTCCAAATGTGGCAGATGTCATTCAATGTTGATAAATGCAAAGTTATTCATTTTGGTCAGAGCAATTTTGCTTTTGATTACTGCATGAATGGTTCAAATCTTGCCAGTGGTTGTGTTGATCAAGAAAGGGATCTAGGTGTTGTCATTACTAGTAATCTGAAGCCTTCTAAACAGTGTGCTTTAGCAGCTGCAAGGGCAAATAGGATGCTTGGTTCGATTAGAAGAGATATTTGTTTTCTTGGTAGAGAGGTTGTCCTTAATTTGTATATTTCATTTTATTTCATTTATTTGTTTTTTCACAACCAAACTACATATAATTACAGAATAGTTTTATTTGCAATTATATCATGAAATTTACAAAATATGTATATACAGAAGAATATATATGGTTGCGAAAGGAAGTGTTGTATAAAAACTCTAATGAGTTTAACTGAGTACAACACTCCCAAAATACAAAACAAAAAAGATAACAAATTGGTAGTACAAAAAATGGGAATTTTAAAAAAACTAATCAATAGTTCATGGTGTATTTACATTTAAGGTTTTTTTTTTCAAACAGACTAGAGATTTGTAGCTTTGTAAGTCAATTGAGAGTGAATTCCAGGTATCAATTGCACGGTTGCACGAATTAAATCTTATAATGTTGGTGCGACAGGAAACACAATGGATGTTGTTTGATTGACGGGTATTGTAGTTGTGAGTGTCTTTGTTAGTCCTAAATATCTTTATAAAAGTTGATGGAAGATTATTGTTAGTAGCCCGGTAAGCAATGGTGGCAAGAATAATGTTAATGAGATCTGGTAGTTTAAGGAGGTTAAGAGACAAAAATAAACTACTAGTACTGTCACGATAATAAGCATTGGTGATATGCCGGATGGCCCATTTTTGTAAGATCACTAATTTATTCAAGATTGATTTAGCAGCACTCGACCAAACACTGCAACAATAAGATAAATGAGGTAAAATAAGTGTTTGATACAAGGACCTTAAAATCGTTCGTGGAATGAAATGTTTCAATTTTGACAAGATACCAACACCTCTCGAAATCTTATTGGAAATTGAATGAATATGATTGGACCAAGAAAGATTTGAATCAATATAGACCCCTAAGAATTTTGTGGTTTCTACTTTACTAATTTTAATGTTATTTAGGTGGATAGTGACATCCCAATTTTGGCTAAGTGGTCCAAATACTACATAATTAGTTTTACCAACTTGTTTGCAGAGAATTGATTATAAAATTTGGATAAATCAAAACAAACATTATTTTTTAACTCATGTGTGTCACTACCCTGATAAAAAATATTAGTGTCATCCGCAAATAAAATCAGTGATGACTCTGTAGACACATTGTTAATATCATTGGTATATATAATAAAAAGAAGTGGACCTAATATCGAACCTTGTGGAACTCCACATTTAACATTATAAATATCAGAGCTACAATTATTATGATATACGAACTGATGCCTATTACAAAAAAAACTACGAAACCACTCAAGTGTATTACCTCTTATGCCATAGAATGATAACTTATTCAAAAGGATTTGATGATCAATAGTATCGAACGCCTTTGAAAGATCTAAAAATACCCCAACTGCTGAATCCTTCTTATCAAGAGCTTTGTATAATTTATTAGTGGCAGAGATAAGTGCTAATTCCGTGGAATGACCAGGCCTAAAACCGTATTGATCCTCAAATATTACATTGTGCTTATCAAGAAAACCTATTATGCGATTAAACATCAATCTTTCTATTATTTTAGAAAAACATGGCAAAACAGATATAGGGCGATAATTTTCATAAACATTGGGTTCGTCCTTCTTAAAAATGGGAATTACTTTAGCAACCTTAAGTTTGTTAGGAAATACACCTGTGGTGAATGATAGATTAATAATGTGAGTTAAAGGTATTACAATAATATGAGTGACTAATCTTATTATTCCAGGCTTTAAGTTGTCAGAGCCAGCAAATTTATTGGGCTTAAGACATGAATTGGCTACCTTAAGAACTTCTTTCTCGACAACAGGATAAAGGAACATAGAACTTGTAAAGTACTTGGTTGGGTCTAAGTACTTGTTCAATGAGTTATTACTGTCGATCTTGCTTGCAAGAGTAGGACCTATATTAACAAAGAAGTTATTAAAGTTATTTGCTATAGTTTTGGGATCAGTGATTGAGCTAGTGCCATCTTTGAACACAGTATTAACACTTCTATTTGCTGTGTTCTTATTCAAAAGACTATTAATAATACTCCAGGTGCTCTTTGCATTATTTTTACAGCTATTAAATTTGTCATGAAAGTATTTCTTTTTTGATAAGTGTATAACATGATTTAATTTATTTCGGTAAATAGTGAAGTTGGTTTTGCTTACATTTGATGGATTTCTTAATAACCGTCTGTATAATTTATTTTTGACTTAAATTGACTTAAGAATACCTGACGTGATCCAAGGGTGCCGCTTTTTGACATTGGGGTTATTATTAATACAAATAAATGGAAAACAATTATTATAACTTGCTTTAAGAATATTTGCGAATGAATCATATGCAAGGTTGGCGTCATTAATTGATAAAATAGAGCCCCAGTCAACTGACCCGACTGCTTAAATGATCCTATTTACATTACTTTGCGAATAGATACATACACGTGAAGTAGCACCGTATCTTATTTTACGATTAAAAATGTTAACATGATGGAATATTGGAAAATGATCACTAATATCAGTAATCAAAACACCAGTAGTGTGATTATCAAAGTTAGTATTGGTAAGAATATTGTCAATTAAACTTAAAGAATTATAAGTTACCCTGATAGGTTTGCTTATCAATGGATAAAACCCGTATGATGATACTGTATTAAGAAAGTCTATTGAACTGTTTTTGACAATATCAATATTAAAATCACCCATGATATAACAATGTTTATGCTCTTTTGAGATTTTAAAAAGAGTAGAGCCTAGGATATCATCAAATAAATTAACTGAAGACCGAGGGGGTCTAAAATAACACAAACTAAAATAGCAACCGTATCATAAATCAATTCAACAAATATACTCTCTATATCATTGTTAAAAATTGATAAATCATCTCGCATAACTGCAGGGAACTTATAATGTATAAACAAACAAACCCCGCCCCCTCTCTTGTTATCTCTATGTTGTTCAAAAAGGTTGTAGTTATCTATACCAATTAAATCATTATTATTTGAATCAAACCTTGTTTCCGAGAAACCTATAACTGAAAAATCATTGTTAAGAATGGAAAGATAATCTGTTATGGTATTGAAATTGTGGATAAGACTACGGCTGTTTACATGAAAAAGAGAAAAAACAGCATTCTTTGCTATGCTGTTGTAACTATCTATGTCAAAATACTTACAATTACTTGGGTTATAGTCATCATGTGCATAATCCAACATGATATGTAATACGAAAAGAAAGATTTGCACAAACTTCAAAAAAAATATGAAAATTGGTATGAATAAATTATCAGGTAACTGGTACTCCTCAGCAAGTTCAAATGTTTTTGTAAGTCCAGAGAAAAATAATAATTTCTATCTGTCAACTTCAGGTACAGGTGGTTCTTAAGTTCATAAGATCATTTGGTCCCATCATTCTTCTCTTCACTTCTGAGCCATCTGTTGTTTTGAGAGGCGCGTAGATCCTTCCGTCAATTGACCAGGCAGATGAGGTTTGGGGATGATCAGAAGTCTGTTTAAGGGGGGCGCGATTTTTTGCGGTAAGGTCCTCCTGTAAGACAATCCCGGTTCCTTTCAGTTTCCTTCTCGCTTTCAGCATGAGGGATCTTGCCGTATAGTTTGTAAATTTTACAATGATAGCCCGACCTCCTTTGTTGCTTGTCTTACCAACTCTATGACTCCTGTCTATATCTGTGGTCTGTAGATTAACTCCCAGCTTGTCATGAGCCAGAGTCTTTACGAGAGCATTTGTGTCCTCCCCAGCTTTTTCTTGTAGACCAAATATTCTAATACAGTTTCTACGTGAATATTGCTCCAAAACGTTTATTTCGGATTTGAGTTGTATAATGTTCAACGTAGATTCTTCATTCTGGGTGACCAATTTGGAGAGTTCACTGGCACTTTGATCTAAGCGGCACTCTAAATCGTGGAGTCCTCCTTCATAGACATCAATCATGTGGTGTAACTTTTCCAGGGATGCCTTGATAGCATCTTTTATAACATCCTGTATTATTGTTTTAAGTTCTGTACTCTCAAGAATGGTTTTTAGATTGGTAGAAACCAACTCATCCTGTTTGGAATTTCTCCTTGTTGAAACTGTAGGTGAAAAAGCATGTTCTTTTGTTGGAGCCATACCAGATTAGAGTCCTGCTTAACAATTAAGACTGGTTGAAAGAGTGTAGCTGGTAGATTACAGGCTGGTGAAGTGGGTTCTGGAAGTTTTCAAAAGAAAACTACTGAGGTATGACAAGAGATATTATTATTTTTTATTTTTTGGGGCTGACACTGTCTTAAGACTGAACTCATGATGGTAGTTAGCTGTAATGGATCATGGATAGGCTCTGTATAAATATATGCTGAGGAGATGATAGGCTAGTTGTTTGCTGGATCACATTTTCTTGAAAATTAAAAGTACTAATTAACAGCTGCTGAACAGTTAAGTAAATTTACACTCAGAATAGATTCTCTGATGTTTGTATAGCACACTACAATGCATCATTTCCATTTTGCAATATAGATATATTGATATCTATCAATATATGATAAAGAACAAGTGAAGAAGCTTTAGTGTATCCGCTGGCCATACACCAGCGGATACTGGTATATATGCAGTAGGCAGGCCTCACCTTGAGTATGCTATTCACAGATCTGCCAACTAGTACGATTTTGCCGTATTTAATACAGGAAAATGTTAGAAATACGATTACACGTTTTTTGGTACTAGAATACGTTTTTTTATTTTTTTTATTTTTTTATTATTATTTTATTTTTGTATAACATTTTTTTATATTTTTTTTATTTTTTACTCATACTTTTTACGCTCGGTTGGCGTTCATGTCCTCTTGAAGGATTTTTGCTGACTTAACGGATTCAGATTCAGATTCAGAATACGATTTATAACCATTTTCAACACTTGACAAGTTTCCGTGGGCACTTTTCTTAAAAAATCCCCGCATACGGCGAAGCCCTTGCCAATTTCTTTATTATTATTTTTTTTTTCTTCGGTTAAATAAATTTTAAGCACTACATAATCTGACATTAAATAGCCACAGTAAAGCTTTGTTTTGTACATTTTCTTTAAGGAGCACAGTTTTTTGTATCAAAAATACAACTTTTGTAGTTCCAGAATACACTTTGGTGATCCTAAAGGTTGGCAGGTCTGTATTCAGGCTTGGAGTCCCTTTTTTGAAAAAGAAGTTTATTTTGGAGCAGGTTCAGCGAAGAGCCACTAGACTTATTCCCGAAGTAAGGAATCTCTTATGAATCTACATGTACATGTAGGTTGCGAATTCTTGGTCTGACCATGCTTGAGTTGAGAAGGAGTACGTGGCGATATGATTCAGGTTTTTAAATTTCTATCTGGTAGTGATGCTTTGACTTCCTGTAATTTCTTGCATGTTTCAGCTAATCCTTAAGTGACACGTGGTAACAGTTTGAAGTTGACTAAAGAATTCTCACTGATAGATATTTGGCATTTTAGCTTTTTGCAAAGAGTTGTTATTGAGTGGAATGGTTTGCCTGAGTGGGTAGTTGGCTCCAATTCTCTTGACAATTTCAAAGTCAACATTGATAAGTTCTTGACTAACTCTGGGCATCTTTTTTTTTTTTTTTTTTTTTTTTTTTTTGTGGTGGTGGTAGTGGTGTTAGTTTGGGCTTTTAATGAGGTAATTCACCCTTCTTAGCCCATTATCTTATGTTATATTTGGTATAATTATGATGTTAGCTAGAGTGTACTGTACATGTTCATGGTATAAAGACATTGTATCTCATTAACATGCATAGTGAGCGGAGCTTAATATGGTTTTGTTGAAAAGACTTGTAAACACTATCTAAACAATGATAAACTGGATTCATGTCATAAGTGGCACACAGATAGCACATGGTCCGTATATGTGACCTATTGCATTTGGTGGTAATGTCAAGCATACCAATGAGTAGGCACAGGTTAATGCTAAAATCTTCAAATGCTCATATTTTAACAACTACTGGTACATGTCTGTTATGGTATAAAATTATTGAATATATGGCATGGTGTGTGTGTAGGAGGAGGAGGAGGATGGGAGGGAGGGGGTGAAGGCTGAATATAAAATATAAAAATCTTGAAAAAGTGATAATTTATAGCAAACATATGTCTATTTGCATATTTGCATCATACTTGCATGTTATTTGTCATTAATTGTGAACATGATGTTGTCAACAGGTTCTATCACTAGGATGTGTACCGTAATGTGAAAATGCTCGCACACATGCCATATGTGGTACTTAGATATGTAGGTGGGGCTTTATGAAAAATTCTTAATACAGTGATGAATGTGCAACCGTATGCATGCTTTGCATTATATAAGTGTTATTAATAGTTTCTATTTTATTGATATGCATGGTGGGCATGGCTTATGAATATGTTATTTAGCATATTTCATGATATGCAATGCCAGTTATAAAATTTGAAAATTAATTAACAATGAAAGAATGCATCGGAACCACTAAACCTTTTGGTTTTCTGGTTTAGAGTTTCATGGGATGCGAGAGTTTCTACATAAAAATAAAATAAAATGTGTGGCTTTTCCTGCCTAAAACTAATGACCATATCGTGGAAAAAGACAAGCTTTAGGGACTGAAAAATTGAAGTGTCCATTTGTGACGAGTCACAAGGTTACAATTAACCTCTCTGACTTAGATAATTGCCAGCTTTTTTAACCATTCACCGCATGATTTTGCCTATTAACAAAATCTGCGTAACTAGGTAAGTGGGGAAAATATCCTGGCACAGTACAGCTAGCTAGCGTGCGAACTCATGCAGTCAATGCAATATACTGTACAAAACAAATTTCTGCAAACACAAACGGAGTGACGACAAAATGTTGCACAAAAATTTCCCTTATGGAGTTCCCAGGGTTGGGGTCAATTACAAAAATTAATTACAATTACAATTATTTTGTCTAAAAATTTTAAATTACAATTACAGCTTCCTGGAAATTTTCAGTTACAATTACAATTACAACTGCCCAGAAATTTTCAATTACAATTACATTTTTAATTATTTTTTGGAATTACAATTACAGAGCTTAATTTTTTTTTTTTATGACCTTCCTTTTAAATGATGGGCAGGACTTAAGCAGTTTAAGATTGATCATTTCTAATGAATGGAGCATATGATCATGCATGCATAATTGTTCAGCATTTCTAATGATATGGAAGTGTAAACAAATACATGTATGTTTGTCAAAGTGTGTCATACATGCAGATAAAAAGCTCCCTTGGCACGCTCCTATGTTCTGTTCCTTTTTCGAGTACCTCAAGAAAGAAAGTTTCGGGAGAGAAATTGGAGGATGACTTATTCCATTGTGTTCTTTTATTACAATCTGGGAAACAAGTTCATATACATTAAATGAGTAGACAAAAGAAAAACAAAAGTGTACATTTTATCAAAACTTTATTTCAATGGTGTAAACTGTAAAAAAAAAATGTCAAACTTACTTTTGGAACTTTTATGACTTCTATGTAAGTATTAGTATCTAAGACATGAAATCTCCATTGGCTTAAGTAGGAAAGTCCTTTGCTGTAAAGATTTCAAATGACATTTAACATTTGAAGATAAATTCTCATATACTTGTAACTTTGTTAAGAATATTGTCATTATCTCCAATTCTTCTCTGATACATGTCAATTAATTTTTTTCAGTTCAGCAACTTTACAATATTTAGCAAACTTCAAGCACCAGCTATGCTTGCATGTATGCATTAAATAAACTGAAATTAGCTTTCCCAGTAATACTAATTTAATCTGCATCTTCTCAAATCTAAGTTATTATTATCTTTATCTTTATTATTTCTGATGCATTTGTCTTGAGTCAAAAGTCAGAAAGAGAAGGTTCCTTTCAGTGCAGCTCACTAACCCCAAGCCACAGAATTAAGGAGTTAAACACATTTGCAACATACTAATGAATGTTACTCCTACTTTGTATACTTACTTTTATTTTGAAAGCTCTCTGTGCAATTAAAAGCTAGCTCCTTTATCTGTCAGAATTGATGCAGTAATGAAAAACAAAGGCACCTTTTTTTTTCTTCCACAGGAAGTTGAACAATATCCACTGCATTTAAAAGTTTTCATTAACAGGAAACAGTATTTACTGCCTGATTTCAAGGAGTCTTATGACTAATAGCATTCCAAAAAAAATAATAATAAAGGAGAAGAATTGTATTGATTAACTGTAACTTGTAATTGCCTGCAAATCTTTTAATTACTTCATATTTTATTTCAATTACAATTACAAATACAGCTGCCCAGAAATTGTCAATTACAATTACAGCTGCCCAGAAATTGCCAAATACAATTACAGCGTAATTGTAATTAATTACAATTACAATTGACCCCAACCCTGTTACGGACTCACTACGGGCTTTGTTAATCCGATTCCTGTTACCCAGAACTGTTAGCAAACAGAATTTTGTTTATTCCTTTTGCTAAAAACTTTAACTCTCAAAGAAGTCCCATAAATGGATCAAAGCTTGCACCAGGCCACATTAATCAAATTGTCAATGCATTGGTCATGCATGATTGCAGATTTGAGGTTTGTTTGCCTCACCTAGTTACTGCGTTGCTATGGTGGGTGTGGCTTATTTTCCTAATCAGAGAGGTCAATTGTCACAACAAACTTACATTTTATAGATTTAAGAACCTTTCCAGCCTTAAAACCTAAACAATTGTCTTTTTTACCAGTCACAGGTGAAAATCACATTCATTTTTCCGGTCACAAGTGAAACAATGTTATGCATATTAGAGATTTTGTACACAATGTCACAACGATAAATATGTGTATATGAAGTTGAAATCAAATCATCCATGGCATCCATGCCAACCCAACAGGTAAAAATTTATGCGAAAAATTTGGTATGAAGTTATTTCATGCAATTTTACGTTGTCTATTAAAAGGTCATAACTCCTAGCTAGTAGAGCCATATACCCCCTCCCCCCCAATTTTTTGCCTAACCAACAGTCATTGTATGGAATTTGCTGTTTCTTTGTACAGATTTAAAGTTTTTGATGACGTCTTTGATGAGGAAACAGTTTCTACATCAAGTTTCACCAGTTGCAAGACGTGCAGTTTTACATTCCTTCATCATAACACGAACTGATTCAAGTTTTTCCTCACATTGGGTCTTTAATAAGTTACTAATCATGACCAGTAAGTTATCAGCATTATTTAATCCTCCTGAGTGCACAGGGAAAACCTTTGACAAATCGTTATTTCAGAAAACAGTAACAGTTCCAGCATTGAAAGTTGAGAAAAAGGAATTTGTTCAGGTGCTGCTGAAAAGGGGATTCAAATCAAAGACCATTCGTAGATGGCGTTTTAATTTTATTCGATCGGGACCAGATGATGTTAAATACATCTTGTTGGACCCAGACCAATATCAATCTGATAGTGATTTAAGACCCAATGCTGAACTTTTACAAAAATGTGGAGTAGAGGTGAAACTGCATGATTTTGATGTCGAGTTGACTTACGATAATTTTAGCAGAGATGAAGTTCTGAAAGCACTTCTCCCTGAAGGACTAGAAGTACCATCTGGATACAGCAAGGTTGGCCACATCGTGCATCTCAACCTGAAGGAACAGGTGTTGCCGTATAAACATTTGATCGGTAAGAATTTGACAGTTTATAGATTTTGAGCTTGAGTGAAGAAATAAATGATTATCATGATATGCATGGTTAAATAAGCTTCTTGTAATACCATGAAATTATCATGACTTGAGCTGGTTTTCAGGCAGGATAAGCATGTTTTCATTTGAAATTTGGAACACAGGTTTTCATGTGGGTTATGGTTTTTCAAATTTTTGAGTTGCTTCCATTTAAAAAAAAAGGTTTTTTGAAGATACTGTACCTGTAGGTACAATAAATAGTTTTTCAGATCTCAAAGTACATTTTCATTTTAGGTAGGATTTATTCAGTGCTCAAAATTTTATGTAAGGTTGCTTATTTACATAGTGTTTTGAAACATTTTAGTCTCTTTAGCATATCGTGAACAGGAAATAGAATTAGTTGTCCTGTATATTGATCCAACTGTTCTTACAGTATCTACAGTATATAAATGATTGATCCTTTTTTCAATGTGAAAAATGCTGTGCACTCTGCAAAGGAAATAATTTGAAGATTATGTTCCATTCCCTGTAACAGCACTTTTTTTCTTCTTTTTTTTTTACAATTAATCTGCTATGGCCAGCTTTATTGAAAAAAACTTTTTTATGTGACATGTTTACTGGTTATGTTTTTACCAGGCTGTGGAGCTTACTGTGTAGGCCAGAGTTAATTTGAAAGTTTTTTTTACTTAATTTGTAATTATTACATGTATTAGAAGGGAAGATGAGTTGCTTTCTTTTGGTACCATACTTGAATATGTGAATAATCATTTCGAAGAAATATTTTGTGAGTTTTCATTTATTTCTTACAGGGGAGGTTGTTCTTGATAAAACTCCAGGTGTGAAAACAGTTGTTAACAAAGTGGATGAAATCAGCAACCAATTTAGAGTCTTTAACATGGAGGTTTTAGCAGGAGAACCACAGTTTGAAGTCATTGTGAAGGAGTATAGCTGCATCTACCAATTTGATTTCTCTAAAGTTTACTGGAATCCACGATTATCAAATGAGCACGAGAGGATTGTAAATTCTTTAGCAGGTGGTGTTTTATTTGATGTGTTTGCTGGGGTAGGACCATTTGCCATACCAGCTGCAAAAAAGGGTATCCAGGTACATGCCAATGACCTCAACCCAGAAAGCTTTAAGTGGTTAGAAAAGAATATTACGGCTAATAAAGTTGAAAAGAAAGTTACTGCATATAACATGGATGGAAAGGAATTTATTCAGCAGGTACTGAAAAACTTTTTATTACAGCAGTTGCAGGAGGAAAGTATTTCTACAAGTAGCGTGTACGTCATTATGAATCTACCAGCAACTGCAATTGAGTTCCTGGATACGTTCAGAGGCCTTCTTAATGAATGTGAAACATCTTTACGCAAGAGTGCCCCTAGAGTGATAGTAAACTGCCACTGCTTCTCAAAGGCAAGTGACCCAGACAAGGATGTCCAGATGCGAGTGGAAGAAGCACTCCGGTATCAGGGTCTCAAGCAGACAATCCATAATGTAAGAAATGTTGCTCCAAACAAGGAGATGCTTTGCAGCAAATTCCAAGTGCCAGCAGAAATATTGTATGCATCAAGCTGCGAGAAAAGAGGTAACAAAATAGAGAAGGGCTAACAATTATACATAACTTCAAAAAGAAGTTAAAAGCTAATTTTTTATTTCCAGAGGCTTTTTCACATTTTTTTGCAATGCATTTTACTGTATCTTGAGTTATGCGCAACACCATAAGCGATAACAGTGCTGCTGCTGTACATCATCATCAATTTGAATCATCATCCTCATAATCAATTTGAATCATCATCCTTATAATCAATTTGAATCATCATCCTTATAATCAATTTAAATCATCATCCTCATAATCAATTTGAATCATCATCCTTGTAATCAATTTGAATCATCATCCTCATAATCAATTTAAATCATCATCCTTATAATCAATTTGAATCATCAATTTAAAACATCATTATTATCAATTTGAATCATCATCATCAATTTGAATCATTATCATCAATTTGAATCATCATCATTAATTTGAATCATCATCAATTTAAATCATCATCATTATCAATTTGAATCATCATAAATTTGAATCATCGTCATCAATTTAAATCATCATTATCAATTTGAATCATCATCAATTTGAATCATCGTCATCAATTTGAATCATCATCATCATCAATTTGAATCATCATTATCACTTTGAATCATCATTACCTCATAATCAATTTGAATTATCATCATCAATAATCATCATCATTAATTTGATCATCGTCATCAATTTGAATCTTAACCATCAATTGAATCATCGTCATCATCATCAATTTGAATCATAGGTACAGCATACAGTGGCTTTGTCCAGAGAAATGATAGAAATATGCCTAAACATTTATATGCAACTCTAAATAAACACAAAGTTTGCTTTAAATTTTGGGAAAGGCAAGTACAAAACCCACCTGTTGCATCCAGAAGAGTTGAATTGCGTGGAGGACAACTATAACACATACTTTTTGATTTTACATAAAATTTATTCAATCTTATTAAGTTATCTTTGCTCCTTATGTCTTCAATCCTTACCCAAATATATTGAAAACTTTATTCCTGACACAACCACTTATTGTATGTGCCATCAGCATTGCTTATTTTAAAGAGGCGATATCGTCATATGTGCACAATATTTAGAAATCCTTTCAAATGTTTTGATTGGTTGAAATTTTGCTGTGCGATTCGTTGTCTCGTATTGCAAGGTATATAGTAATTAAAAACGCCTTTAAGGTCACCACACGAGATAGCCCAGATGCTTGCGGCGATCTCAACTAACGCTTTTTTTTTCAAATCATGCCGTGAGTTCAAGCCCCAGTAGAATCATTTATTTTGACTTTTTGCTTTCATCTTCTTCTTTTTTTCTCTCAGTAATTTTCATTTGGTGACTATCATTGTAGTATTATAATACTAAAATTTTACTTTCGCTTTCTGACAAAAAAGCATTGAAAAAAAACAAATAAGTTTCTCGTCACAGTAACGTAATGCGCTGTGTATGTAATCCTGCACACGCAACGTATATGCTAGTGTCTGGCTGTACTGTGTGGTACAAACAGACAGAGGATCGGATCTTGCCTCCACAACCGGAAGTGACGTCAAAATAAAGTATTCCCCATTTTTACCGTATTTTACTGAGACGAGCCTCCCTCTTTAAGTTATATTAGTATCAAAAAGTAGGATTGTACACAATTGGAGAACCAGAATAATGGATACAATTGAAAGCACCTTTCCAGGAATAGTACCATCAGAGGAAATTCATGGATTCCTCAGGTATTTTCTAATCAATTTGGAGAAATGTAACAAAATATCCCTGTAACTTATTTTTGTCTTTCACTCTATCCTGTCCATTTTATCCTATAGGAATTTTGTTTTAGCATTAGCCCTGTGTGTGTTTTAATGCAAACTTTCAGGAGATGCTAAAACCTACTAAAAGATTTTAATCATATCCATACTCCCTTCCAGGTGATCTCTGTTAAAGTTTCTAAGGTAACCCTATTAATCTGGAGGCTAAAAGGAAATTAAAATTAACTGCATTAAGTGTATAATGCCAATATTTAAAGGTCTTGAAGCATGCTAGATTGGTGTAAAATCTTGTGAAAGTACCAACAATTGTCATCAAAAATTTGTTTTAAAAAATTGATAGTTTTAAAGCTTTTTGAATCTCCAAAAGGCAGACCTCTCAATTTTCATATGTTAATCTTTGTCTCACACATTTCTTGAAATGGATCAGCTGATGACAACAAAGGTTTTAGATCTTTGTCATATTTCCCAGTCACCATTTTACTGGATAAGATATTGCCATCACTTTCATTGACTAAAATTTAGGAAATAAATTTGAAAAGGAAATTGAGCTGTCTATTCTTTCATACATCACAAATTCATCAAAAAACATAAAACAAGTAGACACTAAATTTGACATTCTTAATGTTAACAGGCTGTTTCACTCACTATTAAATGAAACTTTTGATGATAATCAAACAATAGTGGAGTGGGTCACTAATCCATGTAAATTGTTTTCCATTAAAAAGAAGTCTCAGTTTTCGTGCAAGGATTGATAGATCCTCAGCAATATCTTGACACCTAAAAAAAAAATTGTTCTCAAAATTAAGACTTTTCTACTCTAAAATGTAATTGTTAATGTTTATGGGTATTCAAATAGTAGGCATCCATGAACCCTTGCCCTTATCACTTGATATGTTATTTTACTGTATGTTGATATTTCACTAACAGTTTAGTGCCGGTTTCTGTTGGTGTCACTTTAACGAACCTGGCACTTTGTTAGTGTAAGCAGATTATTTTAATCAAAAATTACTTTTAAAGAGATATTTAAAAGCCTAAGACTAATACTACTTTTGATCTCTCCCATAGACAACCATGAAGATGATGAAGAAGAGAGCATGAAGAAGAGACAGAAAACAGATTGATTGGTATTTGGAGTTCTTGCTCATCAATGCTGCAGATAAGAAGACATGTATTATACTGGTTCTTATAACACACAATTCACAATAATGAGTCAAATTCTTCTGGCAGCAGCTCTAGATCAACACATGTCCATTTCTCCCAAAGGCTTATTAGGAGCAGGTGACACACTTTTGCCCACAATGTCAGGTGTATCTTGCTGCAAGGCTGTGGAAAAACCTCCTGATTGAATTTCGTGAGGCTTAAACGTGGAACCTCCTGCATCTCAGTCGTGTGCTCTATCAACTGTCTCCACATTTCCGAGCTCAAGCAAACTGATTGTCAAAAGTGGTGTTAAGTTTGCAGTATGTGATCTTTATGTCAAGAAATAATGATAGCATCTCTTGATACATGGTGACAGACATTCCCATATAAGTCCCACATAAATAATTTTGTTTACTAAACCTGGGACAATTGTTACTTTTGTTTAAACATACATGTTTTTTGTTCCTGCTTAAAATCTGAACATCAAAATGTGAAACACTATTATCAACACCATGCATACATAATTCACTTTCAAGCTGAAAATAACCATAAAAATGAAGTACAGATGCTCAGTGGCCTTTGATTTATTCCATGATGCTTGGTTCTCAGAGTCATTTGACAATCAGTTCATAGATCAAGAATTGTGTATTGAGATATTATAGAGACTCCAGAATAATACAGTACACCCTCACATTTCAGCCAAACGCTCCTTCACTATACAAGTGATTAAATTGTGGGGCACAAAAACTACATATGATACAAAAGAATGTTGCATGAAGCTTTTAAAAGTTTATTTGCTTCTTTGACATGACCATAGGAGGTGGGGGCTGAGGCAGTCCCCACTCCACAATTGATTATGCATCAGAGGCGGGCAGGGATGTGAATTGTCTTGTACTGTGCAAATCAGAGATGTATTAGAATCATGCCCAACTTGACTAGATAGTAGAATGATATCCTGTGGTATTATCAGTTGCTACTCCCTGTAATTATGTTAGTTTGTTACGTTGTATTGATTGGATTATAACCACAGGTTGTGAGGTACACTTCATAGCCCCACTCCCACCCCTCAAAATAATTACCTCTTAATTTCGTTGTTTTGCCTTTTAAAAGTTTTTAACAGTATATGTGGACAATTTATTTGAAGAAAGTGTGAAGCTTTTAGTTTTAAACTACCTTCATAATTTATTGTTGCTTATTTTAAGGGTAATGAAATAAAATGATTAATACACATTGAAATGCATTAATGCTCTTTCATATATTTATGAGCACACTTTTTCAATCAGTATTATAGCCTCCTGGACATGTTTCAATAAAAACAGTATCAAAGGTCTATGGATATCAAAAGGATTGTAATCTTTTAGTTTGAAATTTTGAGTTTTAATTGTCATAGAATTTTTAAAATGCCTCCTTTAGTTTTTGGAGTTCGGAGTGAACTAAGTTTGAGGGACTTTCAATATTTTAACAATTCAAAAAGCTGTAAAATGGTCAATTTTAACCTTTTAGGGCTTTGCTACTATCGTGGTTTTGAATAGATTAGATTTAAGCTAATGTTGCCTCTATACAGTATGTCCATAGACCTTTAATTTTAACATCAAAAAGAGATGAACAAGAACATTTTTCCACAGATGTATCATTATATTATCAATATTCTAGTCATTTGGACCTATATTACCAAGAATATCAATTCTTTCTTAGTCATGTATTTGACACTTTTAAAAACATGATAACACATGGCAAACTTCATTGGCTTTGGTTTCTGATTTTATAAACCCAATTTTAGGGATTCTTTAAATAGGTCACACTAAAATTGAATATTAAATTTTGTTTTTAATATTGATAAAAAATGCAGTAAATCATTCTTAGAATAAGGGGTGGCAAAATATGAAACATGATTAGCAAGCTTTTTACATTTTGTTAAAGTGCCATTTTATGAATGTTTCAAGATCTATAGACAGGTAGCAACCACCTGAGTTTAATTGAAATAAAACATGCTATAGAGCATGAAAACAGCAAAAAGCCTCATCAAAATTGGTTTTAAATGGACCTTTTTACAGCATTTTGAATTTTAAGGCCATACTATGTTAAAATATGTAAAAAAAATAATTTGTAACATCAAAAATAGAATACCTATAAATTTTTCACCAAGCCGCTTTATATGGGAGCAGTGATTTTTTTAATTTCCATCATACCCTCAATCAAATATAGCACAAGAAAACAGTCTTGACGATTTTCAGTGACTAAAACTTTAAAGACAAAAATTTAAAGGAATATTCCCATTGTTTTTTGTAAAATTTTATTTGAAAGAGCATACTTTTAGATCCAATTTGGTACAAAATTTAGGTTGATATCATTTCCAAATTTTTGTTTTTGTACAGTATGATGAATATGTGTTTCATGATGTCATAGTGACAATTGCATTGCAAATGTTTATTATTTCTTTGAACGTTAATTGGCTGTTTTTTTATGATTAGAAACAAATTTTTAAAAGCTATTAAAGTACGGTATATTTGGCAATGTATATAAAAACCTATTTTTCATCAATTTATTTTTCTAGCAGGTTTTACTAATAAAAAAAGGTGATAAATTTTAATGAAATACATCAACTTTGTGGGAGAATGTGTTGCTGTGATGTCATACTAAGCCTTTTCCTAGTCATTTATTGGCAATTTTTATGAATCTTAAAATTTGGATATCTCCTGGTAGGATTAACATGATTTTTGTACTAAATTTTTTCTCTTTCTTATAAAAGGTTACAAAAAAAAACATGGGACTTTTCCTTTAAAAATTTCCACTTCTCATACATCACAACTTTTGCATACATTTAAACTTGAACATAACTTGAACACTGCAGGTGCTTTTGACATTACTTACTAATCTGTTTAAAACTTAGATATCTAAATGGTGAATTGAACATTTCTACCTGTCCATACACCTTTAAAGGTACAGAGAAAGGTAAAGATTTTGCCCTAAATATGTTCCTTATAATATTCTGAACATTTCATTAACATACATCTATCAAAAATTTCCACTCGTTTTTGAGATATTCATGAAGAAGTGAAAACTTAAGTCCCAAGAAATGGCTGGATTTCCACTATTAAATCAAAAGGGTGTGACATAAGAATAATGACACAGCGAGGCCTACAATGCATACCTTCCACTGTGTCACATTGACCTAGGCTACTTTAAAACATCAGTCTCATTGAATCAGACATCAGAATATCACCTAATTAGTGATATGCTAATTTAAAGTATTTTAGGACATTTTCTCTAGATAAAGAGGAAATATTGACTTGAGTTCAGATCCATTATTTTTTTATGATTGGGAACATCACTTGTTATATTGGGCTGTGAGTAATACTGTATGGTACACTGTAGCTTCACATAATCTTAGTGTTGTACTGTCCTATCCTTATGTCAAGAAAAACCAATACATAATGAGCATACGTTTGTAGACCTAAAAATAAGCCAGATTTTTTACATTTTGGGATCGATTTTGTAAGAAAGTGTTTGTGGTGAGTGTTTTATGAAGGGCATTTGTATCAATTTATGCAAAGTATTTATGCTACCTGTCCATACACCTTTAAGTCTAATAGCATGTGTGAAATTATATAATGGCGGAATGTACCATACTGGCAAATAAAATTTGAAACATGATAAAATATTAATCATGACATCTGCATAATCAAAGTATATCCTGTCTCAAAAGTCTCTGATACTAACATGCTAACATTCTTGCATCTTTGTCCAGGCTTTTCAGGTAAACTGCTGTTTCTGTTAAATAGACCTTTTTATTCTCTTGAGTTAAAAATGTTTATTTTTGCTTCATTATTGGGGGCTTGTATTCAATCTGGTCATCATAAAATCTATCATATCAACTATCAATCACTTTACTAAGCACGGTGATCACTTTTAGAAAGGAATTTTAAAAAAATTCACACTTGGCCATAACTAGAATGCTACAGGTGCTTTGAGACTATTATGTTCAAAATTATTAAACTCTTAAGATCTCATTTATAGAAGCAATTTTGTTCCTTTTTTTGAAACTAGAAAAATGATCATCCGTGGAAGCATATGATGAACTATTCATAAGCTTGCATCATCTTTCACTGGCACCTTGTCTATGCGCAAAGAAGAAAAGTCCAGAGAGAGCCTCTTGAAGGGCTCGATGACATGCCAGCTGATGAGTGTAGCCGCCACCTAAACTTTGAGGTGAAGCGGGTCGTACATGTTGACTGAACCTAGGAATTAAAGAGATATGGCAAATTTAACTTTTTGGTTGCTACAAAAAATGATTTCAAAATTTACTGATAGAGAAGTGAACAAAAATTAATTGTTCAATTAAAAGGATTAGTTCAGTAGTAAAGCAAGTTTATTTTATATGAAATAAGACTTCAAGAGAAACAAAATGGTGAAGAAACCATTCACAAATCTTATTCCATTAGGAGATATTTAAGTTTAAAGTTTTGCATCATTTGTGTAAAAACGACTGAAATCAGACTAGGGTAACACCACAACCTCAGAATCCTCAGTCTATATGTATTCTATCATATTCTTTGCCTATAATTTTGTGGCTTAACATTCATTGGATATGTCAGGAAAGCAGTAAAACAGAAGCTAGTAACAGTACTTTTAATTAACCACATGAAGAAAGTTTGAGGGAAAATAATTCAAATGGTGAAAAAGTTTTAATCCATTTTCAACCAAATACATCAACAAGTTTTAAGAAAGTGAGAGTGCTAACCTTCCATAGTAGACTTACTACACTGTCACTTATACATAGATAAGACAGGACGTTAAACTTGGATAACTTCTTAACAAAATAACAATTTTGAATGGTTTCTTTACCATTGTACAGTCCTCTATCATATGAGATAAAACTTGCTTGACCACTGAAGTAATCCTTTAAATATTCATTTAAATTTAATCTCTGGCCAGTTTAAAAAAGCAAAGCTCCTCCCTCCAGTGCTGTGAGGGCAAGAGCAGACATTCCCCCCCCCCCCCTTTCCCCACCTCATAAGAATACTGACAAAACTCACGCCCCATATACCCATTGAAATATATGGACACTTGCCATTAACTTTTAACATGAATGAGAATAGTGATTCATGATATAAAGTCTAATGCAGCGCAGCCTTGAAGGTCTTCGAACATGTAGCAAATTCAGTGTTGGTTGAAAGAATATCAAAATCTGAAAAGATCAGTGTTTGAATTGTGAAAATAGCACATATATAATTTTGAATTATGATTAATCAAAGTTGAATCGATTTTCGCTTTATGCTAAATGTGTGATGTATGACTGAGCAGACAATGCAAAATCTTTATGTAAATTTCTTTAGTAAATCTCAGTCACTGATAATGATGGGAAAGTCTATTCCCTATAAGCTATTCCCTGCTAGGATTTGATTGCGGGTATATGGTAAAGATTCAATCAAACATTTTGTCAGAATTTGCTAAAGCACTTCAAAAAATAATGAATAAATCTAAAATGCAAAGAATGTATACAAGAAAACTCCAAGCTTGGCTTGTAATACATCACACATTTGCAAACAATTCCATATTGATGCCCAAGATTTCAAAATGCTTCAAGCGATACTGATTAGATTTGTTGCTACTTTCATGGTTTGTAATAAAGTAATTTAGCTAATGTTGCCTCTACTTGTCAACATACTTTTAATACAACTATGAATTCACAAAATGGAATAGTCCCTTCACTCCCCAAGAAATTCACTTCAATATCCCCTCGTTGTTTCAAATAGCTACAGTAACTCCAAAGGTAAAAAAGAATGTGCAGTATAAAATTGACTTACCCTTTTGTATCCAAATCTTCAAATCCTGGTGCATTTGGTCCGAAAGATTTGATTTCCAAAGTAATATATTCATATGTTAATTCTTGCACCTTTGGCACAGGCAGAAAGGAATTCTTGAAACCAGCTCCCTTAAGAGAAAAGATAGTAAACACACAGAATGGTCTTCAGCCTCTTAGTCCAAATTTGTTATTAGTCTGTATACAAGATCCTCCCTTGCAGTAGCTTGACAGGACTCTTATAGAGAATTGACTTCCAGTCTTGTGTGACAAATGTTCATAGGTCTGTGTATATGATTTGGAACTGCAAATAGGAAACTATGACATGGAAAACTAGCTGAGAGTACTTCAATCTTGGAGCTTTGAACCTATGACCTCACTATTGAAAGAGGCAGGTTGTACCACTTCTCCAAATGAGGCATTAACTGCATTTTGAAATTTTTAATTATCTCTGTTTGAGGTTTTACAAAATTAAATCGGGCTGGATAACAGTGAGTTCTAAATCATAGTTTACTTGTTTTGGGGTTTAATGGTACACCTTCAAGTGGTGTAATATGATGAAAGGTGTTAAAAAGATTTTTTTAATTCTTACTTCACTTAAATTCAGTAAGCTACAGAGAAAGGAAAGCTTTACTTTCATTCTTCCTCAGCCTCTTGTTAAGTCAACACAGAATGAGAAGCAATGTTATGACAGAAAAAGACAATTCTACCTTTCATACATATAGGCTGTATAAAAAATCTGAAATAAAATTTAATTACAATATTAACTCCTCCAAGTACAGGCTCCTTTGCTACATCCTCTTGGCTCTGGGAGTGTGAAGCCATCACTTGATATGCTGGAGCATCAGATTCAATCTGTCACAGAAAATCAAACATTGTAACATTTAATAACAGTGCCCTACATGCTCCCAGTTAGGAGATCAACTGAATAAAACATGCACAGTGACTGAATTTCCAATATGATAGAGGACTATTAAAGAAACATTGATGAACAAAACATGTTGATATCTTATTCCGTTTAGGAATTATTGCATTTTAACTTGATATCACAAGTGTGTTAAAATTGACCTCAAATGCAGAGTACATTGTGATGTTAAAATTGCAGATCTAAGACCATGTTTACAGATTATTTTTTTAACATTAATTCTCCCTTTCTAAAGTATTGTGTTGGGAATGAGGTTTATTGGGGGCCCAACTTTTCATCTTGCTATTTTGGTATCTTTGAACCATTGTTGTGATCAGGCCAAGCAAGTAGTCCTCTCATTTGGGTTTATTTAAGATTTGTTTTACTTTTTTATGTGGGCTATTCTCAAATTGGTATGGTATTATTCCTGTAATCCCATGGGAGCTGTTTATTTACATTTAAAACGGTCAATAATTTAATATCCTTGGTGATTTGGCACTTGTGTCACCTGTGCGATGTATGCAGGTATGTACGTTTTTCATTCTCTTCCCAATGGTTGCTCTGTAATAACAGACGTGTATACCAACTTCAGTTTTCGTTTGGAAGTTCAAGTAGGTATTTATCTTGAATTTAGTTGTAATTGTTTCATGAGAAAGATATATATATACTGCAAGGAAAATGATCATGTAAGAAATATGTTCAGAAGTGATGGATTTGCTCAGATATTTTGTGATACATTTTAGGTTATGTTTTGACAGTTGCCTATGTCAAACTTTGCATACTAACATTAGGCTTGGCTGCCATAGTCATGTACAGAGTTTTGTATTGCCTTCACAGTTTTAGGTTTTAAATTGATTGTCAGGAGTACAGTGTGTTATGGGAAACCTGGAGATTTTGTGCCCCTTTTTAGTTTTTATTACATGAATTTGAGTAATCCTTGGTTATTTTCTGTAGTTAGGTTTTCCTTGTCAATTTCATTTAAAGGGGTTGAAATTTTAACCGAACTTTGGTGAATTGGTGGCGCTGATCCATTTTATTTATGTTGATGGTCCTTTTAAATGCAAAATGGTCGTGCCCTGTGGATACAAAATGGCCACACCCTGTCTGCTAGCAGTAATTGTTAGAAGTGGGAGTTAGATTGGTGATGTGGATTTAGGTCATACAAATTATTCTTACGGTCACATTTATTCATGTTATTCAGTGATATACTGTATGTGCTTTATTGCCATTTTTGAGCAAATTCTGTGTGATTTTGTCAGGGACTTCATATAGTTTCTGTGTTACCTCTTGATGTTAAAAATGCAGTTGCCACAATTATCTATGCAACTTTTGTTACATTCTCTGATGTATGTTGAGCAAGTATTTATGTTGATTTCTCTCTTTTTCAACAGCTCCCTCAGCCATCAGAGGTACTTTACTTTTTACTTTTCACTTGTAAAGTTGTACCTTTCTTTTCACTCTACTTTTCACTTTACTTTGTACTTTTTACTTTACTCAGTACTTTTAATCAGAAGATACACAGTTGTGACATTAAAATGTTTTTGAAGTGTTAAAACTTGATTTTTGACTGTTTTTGGACAATTTTCAACTTCTCTCAAGGAGCAAGAAAGGGCGATCCACGACAATTGGAAACATTTAATTATTGAGATGGGGTATAACATGCACGTAACAAGAATACAATTTGCCCATCTGCTCAAATGTTTTAATTTTTTTGTTTTTTTGATATTGTATATTAAGAGTTTGTCTATGTAATATCAATTTTATTGTAAATGATCCATGAGAGAGGCGCTATATAAATAACTTCATAATAATAAATGAAAGAAAAAATACAATTTTAATTTGATAGAAATACTATACATTTTAGATCTGTAATTATGATATCACTTTACACTGCAAGGTCAATTTCAACACACTGGTGTAATCTTTGAAATGCAAAAACTTCTAAACCAAATACAATATCAGTATGGTTTTTTTCACCAATTTGTTTCCTCAATAGTCCTCTATATAATGCAATTTAACAAATATAAACTTTTATCTTGCACTCTTTGTTTGTTGCCACTGTTGACTACAGAGAAATTCACCTCTTCACAAATTTCTAGTACTTGAGTAGGGATTTACTACCATTGATGATATTCATATTGCATGCAAGAAAAGTTTTCAATCATATTATATTTTCTAGTCGAGTGCTAGTATAACCTAACAAGAATAGCGTACCAATTGCACTGAAACAGTCCCATCTTCTAGGCTACTTTAAAAAAACTTCTCTTTTTAAGATTGCATTTTAATTTGATTTCAAGATTTTTCAAACTTTATACGTTTATTAAATTTTCACCTTTTTTTTAGTCTTTTATTTGATTTAGTATGATGTTTATATATTTCACTTTTTTTACTATTAATTTACTGATAATTTCACTATTTTTGTGCAAGCACAATGAATATCCATATAGATTTTGGTGCTTTATAAATTTCAAACTTACTATTTGACCTCAAGTTTTCATGCACTTAACTCCTTTTTGATCTTCACGTCCTTAAATTCATGAACATTTTATTTTCCCACTTGAGAAAGAAAACACCACATGATCCACTCACCAGCTCATCAAGAAAAGCTTCCCTTTTCCTCTTTTTCTGATTCTCATTTTTCATCTCCAGGTACTGCAGCTGTTGTCTCTTCTGAATCGCCTCTCCTTTCTCCTCATCAACTATTTGTTGAATAAAGATCATGTCTCTACTCTGAAGAAATTAAAAGAAAAGAGACCATCTTCAGTTTACACTCTGAATTAAATCATGTCATCCAAGTCTGAGTAACATTTCCCCCTTGTAGCTTATAAAACTATTCTGAAGAACCGAATGCATTCTTGTGAGATAATGTGCTACAATTTCTAAAGGTGTTCTACAATTTTTACCAGAAATAGTTTGGACAAATCCCCACTCCTCCCCCATCAATGTTGAAGGTGAATTTTCCCTTGTTTTTGCAAAGTGCACAACATTGAAAGGGGGAAGGTGAGAGGGGGGAGTGAAAGGGGGGCGGGCGTGATAAATGCTGCTTGAAATCTTTGAGTGGATTTGTCCCAACGCTTATGGCAACAATTATAGAACTGGGCAATGCATGTCAAACTACACTTACAAAACATACTAGGTAAATATTAGGGCTTTCATTGTATATCAATTATCGCGATATTGTTTTTACCATAATATCAATAATACCTTGACCAACATATCAAGATAAGTATATGCATTTTCACATGTAAACTGCATTTTGAAGCAACAGTTTGTGGAACAGAATTTCTGAGACATTTTAAGTGAATTTACCTGAATATTTGCAGCATATTTGATTCTTTTATGCCTAATTTCTTTCCCTCTTTGGATTTATGGGATAAATGAGATTTGCAAAGTGAAAACCTTAGCAGTTTCCCAATATTATTAATCATAAAATCAATAATATCACAATATGATGATATATCGCAATAATTTTGTCCATGATAATCAATATCTCATTCATCCGTATCGTGACAGCCCAAGTAGATATGTTGGACTACTGAGCTTATCCTTTTATTTCTATGACTACTGATCTGTATAGGTGCGGAATAGCTAAGACTAAGAATGACAAAGAATATGTACATACTAATCTACTTTACACTACAAGGACCATGCCAGAAGATTCAATAGTACTGTAATAAGAAGTTTTCAAAGACATGAGCTAATGAGTGCACTATTTTCATATATTCCATCAAACTTACTCTTCGCATTTTGTTGCGTAAAATTTCTTCCTTGTGCTCTCTCTTGTATGCTTCAAGTTCTTTCTTGGTTGACTCAACTTCAATTCCATTGCTAAGATTAAAAACTACAATAGAAACAAGGAAATATTTGAACTTCTTTTACTTGGAGCAAACGCAAAGGGAATTTTACTGTTTATTGATACCAAGCAAAAAGAAACCTGGATTACGTATGAAGAACAACATGTAAGAAGCAACTGAAAGTGGCTCCCTAATTTCTGTCTTTTTTCTGTGTATGGAATAATAAATTTCATTGCGGGACTATGCAAATGATGTGGTTGGTATGAGGACCATGCATTAGACCCAAATGTGTTAATATGGGACCATCGAAGAAGAACAAATCAAGAAATTCTCCTAATCACACCAACGACGCAATGCAAACCGATATAAGACATGTCCTACGAACACATCCAGGTTCCAATGCAGAAGACATACCAAAAGCTAGAGCCGATTGTTCCAACTCATCCGAGCAGAAGATAAAGGAGAAGCTTAACCTGATTATTTCACCGCAGCAAAAAATGTCTGAAGAACAGATGGAGATCAAAAAGCAACTGAATGCTTTAAGTACAATCCCTACTCAACTGAACTCGCTAAAAGTAAGTTTAGACTCTGTTAATTTCAAACTAACGGACAATGAAAATTCTGTAGACATGTTTAATCACGAAGTAGAGGTTTTCAAAGATGAACTTAAGCACAAAGCTAACACAGATAAATTTTCACAACTGAAAACAAAATTTGAGCAATTGTCATTGAAATATGACAAAAAGATAGATGACCTAGAGAACCGTTCGAGAAGGAATAATGTGGTGATATACAATGTCCCAGAGAACAGTGAAGGCACAGGCTGGAATAACTGAAAACTTTGTAAAAAAAGGAAATTTTTAAAAGCCTCTTGAAAATGCTGAGGATATAGCCATTGTGAGGGCCCACCGTACCCCGGGAATTCTTACTGCCGGCAGAACTGCCTTCAACCATAAAAAAACACACCCTATTCATGTCATGTTCAGAGATTACAAGGATCGTGAAATGGTTTTAAGACTCCCACCAAAGATGCTGAAAGATAAACTCCTCAAAGATAATAAAATGTTTATAAGTGATGACGTCCCAGCCGTGGTAGGGGATGAGAGGAAACGCCTGAGATTGTTACTTCCCAAGATAAGACAACGGCCAGGGGTGAATTACGCTTATGTCCCACTCAGAATTCCCCCTTGCATCATGGCGGTTTGTGACGACGGTAGATGAGAAAAAATTGATCTCCCGCAATAATTGATGAATCAGTGAAACGGGAATCCTCATTCGCATTCATTTATTTTGACTAGATTTGTCTGTAAGTCCTTTACCAAGTTTTACTCGTACTGACATAAAAAGTCTATACACAGATGGGGTTTTTTTCAACTTGTTGAAATTTGATGCAGTTCGGACGACGCACCATTCATACAGTGTATAGTACCTTACCATGATTGGTTGCGCTATCAAGCGTTTGCAACTATTTGTAAAAACATTACTTCCATTTTTAAAATACAATTTTGTTTTATGCACTAGTTCAAAAAAAAAAAAAAATGTATTTATATCATCTATAAAGTTTTTTATTACGAAAATTCAAAGCCTACCAAATGTTCGTGTATAATGCTTTATACAGTTGTAGTAAAGTTTTTTTTATATATTCATACATTTTTTTGCATGGGTTTGATGAATTATGATATCAAGATCTGTACCCTAAATGTTAGGGGCATCCAGAACAAATTAAGAGAAGACAATGCTTTGCCTGGCTTCATAATAATAAATTCGATTTTATATTTCTAGAAGAAACTCACAGCTCTGTAAGCTGTGAGAAATATTGGTGAAGTGAATGGGGAGGAGCTGTCTTCTTTTCGCATGGTACCACCTCAAGTCGTGGTGTTTGCATTTTGTGCAACCTCAAGCGTGCATTTGATTTGCACAACCAGTACACAGGTATTGATGGTAGAGTTCTTATTCTCGATATTAAGTTTGATGAACTACGTTTCACTTTTTTAAACATCTATGCCCCCAATAATGACGATCCAAAATTGTTTTACAATGTTTATATAACTTTGAATAAGTATCACAATAATTATAGGATTGTTGGTGGTGATTTTAATTTGGTTTTTGATTTAGAATTGACAAATCAGGGGGTAATACCACTACTCATTTTAATGCTCGTAAAGTACTGTTAGATATAATGTTTGATCTTGACCTTGTTGATATTTTTAGGAAACGTTCTCTTTATAAGAAGTCTTTTACTTGGTTTTCAAACAGCAGTAGTAATATACATTGTCGTTCAGATTTTTTCCTTACCAGTTGCAATATCCTTTGCACGACTAACGATATTTTTTACCCTTCCTAGCCTCAATTCTGATCATTCAGTTGTCATCTTCTGCTTCAGTCCGAATAATGAGTCTCGTGGAAGGGGGTATTGGAAATTTAATGTTTTGCTTCTAGCTGATGCAAGCTATGTGACGATGATCAAAAATGTCATTCAGCATACTTTGCATACTTACAGACACCTTAATCCTAATGCTGTTTTTGAGTTAATCAAATATCAAGTAAGGTCTGAGACAATGAGTTATTCAAGCGTGAAAGCCTGCAACATAGAATTGATGAAAAAAATTTAATGAATAATATTGATCTTTTGGAGGAAAATTATATCCAAAATCCTATCCCTGATACTAAAGCTAATCTTGATAAAGCAAAACAGGAACTTAAAGATATATATGACAGGAAAATCAAGGGTATCATAATCCGTTCTCGAGTAAGGTAGTCGGAAGAAGGTGAGCGAATACTAGCTAATTCTTAAACGTAGAAAATTGTAATCGAAAGTATAATGTTATTCGTAAATTAGATCGTGGTGATGGCCAATTCATTACCAGTACTAAGGATATATTAAAACTAGAGAAAGATTATTTTAGTAATATTTACAAGTCTTCTTTTGTGGACAATTCGAAATATGTGTTTTTATTTTCTTATTTTGATGATTTACCGGCCTCCATAAAACTAAGTGATAACGAGCGTGACTCTTGTGAAGGCTTTCTTACATATGAGGAATGTAAAAAAGCATTTTTTTCTATGAAACTAAAAAATCTCCTGGTACCGATGGGCTACCAATTGAATTTTTTAAAACCTTTTGGGATGATATTGGTAGTATGGCAGTACAGTCGCTAAATTTTGTTTTTTTCTGTGGTCATTTAACTCATGAGCAAGGTAGAAGTGTTATTTCATTAATTCCCAAACCCGGGAAAGATTCAACGAAATTGGAAAATTGGAGACCTATCTCACTGCTTAATGTGGATTACAAAATCGCAGCCAAGTGCATTGCTAAGCGTATGAAAAATGTTTTAGATGTTATAGTGAATCATGATCAAACCGGTTTTTTAAAAACCGGTATATAGGGGAAAAAGTTCGCATTATTTTTGACTTTATAGATTTTACCAATGAAAATAATATTCCAGACTTTCTTCTTTTTTTAGACTTTCGTAAAGCTTTTGATACCTTGAATGGCCATTCTTGTTTAAAACTCTGGATTATTTTCACTTTGGTAATGACATTAAATGCTGGATCAAAAGCCTTTATTCTATTCCTACTTCTTGTGCTTTCAACAATGGACATTCCTCAGGTTTCTTTAAAATAACTTGTGGTGTAAGGCAAGGGTGTCCATTGAGTCCATACTTGTTTATCCTTTGTATAGAGATTATGTCTATTGTATTACATCATAACTATGATTTTATTGGTATACATGTTTACAATACTGAACTTAAGTTAACTCAATATGCGGATGATACAACTTTGATTTTAAATGACAACATATCTTCTTTAAAAGCTGTTTTAAAAATGCTTCATGATTTCGCCCAACATATCTTCTTTAAAAGCTGTTTTAAAAATGCTTCATGATTTTTTGAAAGTAACAGTAATTCATAATTTCCCTTTTTTTTCTATATTTTCTTTGAAATTGTTTGCTTTGTAAAAACCGTCACTTTTTGTATATTTCTTGAGCTGTTGATTGTTATTGTTTTTGGAAGTTGAATAAATATGTTTAGAAAAAAAAGAGGAACCTGATGCAGTATGGCAGAGTTTCACCTGGCATCAGATGAGCCAAAGATAACTTGCTAAAATCTCAAAATCACTTATTCCTTGTGCACCAGTCCAAGAAAATAAAAACTCTGAATTAAGGCACTGTACTCCTGTCATTTTGCATAAGGGCTCTAATCTATTGATTAGATAAAAGTAATAGTTTATAGGCCATGGGCCAGATGCACTCCATATGCTCCCCACCCTCCTTCCCCACCTGCCACTACTCTCCAAACCAATATTTTGTTAAAGCCCTAGAGTCCACTTAATACAATTTCAACGGGTAACAGAAAAAATATTGGTCTGCACTATTCAAAATGGCACAAAAAGACAAAATGGCCGCCAAGTTCAGAAAAATGCAAATTTTGGTCTATGGTATATTACGTATGCAACGAGATAGAGAACGGGCCCAAGGGGTGTGAAGATGGCCCATTTTCTAGTACAATAGGAGTGTGACCAGCCAGAAAATGGCTCTAGCAGAACAATTGAAAATATCAACATTAATGCTTACCCTGGGAGAATTTTAAGTGCCATTTTGAGTTCTACATCTCCAAAAACAGCCTGGTACCAAATTTTAGATCCATAGTACTCATAGGCAAAAAATTGTGTACATTTTTGGTAATTGATAACAATTCAAGATGGCTGCCATCTCTAAGAAAATAGGCCCAAAATAGGCTGACTTTGAATGGCCATATCTTGGATATGATAAAAGGTATAAAGTTAACATTTTGGGGATGTTTTATATACATAATTTCCAACACGTTCCAAGTTTCAAGAAACCTAAGATGGTGGGTGTCATGGCCTTGTTGAATTGACATGAAATGACCCCTGAAATAAAACCCTTTTGTCAGCCATTTTGTTTTTCCGCCATCTTGGATGACAACAAAGTGTTCGAAAAAGGTGCCAGATATGAAATATGTATTAATATGCCTGAAATTAAAGCAGAATTATATGTCATAGTACCTAATTTAATTTTAATGATTATTTATATGTATTTTTCTGAACTTGGTGGCAATTTCCTCTTTTTTTCCACCATTTTGAATAGTGCAGACCAATATTTTTACTGTTACCAGTATATTTACTATTATACCACTGATCGTGGTATAATTTGAAAGAGCTATTCTATTTCTATCAATAAAGTAACATTTTAGATGAGGGTTATATTGAGAATTTTTGAGTAAACTCGCTTTGAAAATGGGTAAAAACGAAAATTTCAGAAAAAATCATCAAAATGTTCTTCTTTTTTTCAAACACCTTCTAACTATACTTATGGACCTTCCCTTTGCCTCAAAACATGTGTACCAGTAATGAACACTTTATCGAGTGCAAATCCGGTTTTCAGTCTTGATTTCAGTTTTTTACACAGTTCAGCGGTCAGCGCATATTGGTGTTGTATGAGAGGTCACAACTTCGATGCTGTGTTGAGCTATAGGGATTTGCTTTTAGTGCGTAAATACGGCGGTAATTTCTTTAGTTTTATTTTCATTATTTTCACATGTTTTGCATTGGAAAAAAATTGAGATGGGTATCATTGGAAAGAGAATGTCAAAAGCTACTAATACATCTAAAAAAATCCTCCATTTTCATTACTCACAGGCAACAAAATACAAGCTTAAAAAGGATAAAAAAAATGCTGTTTTTTGCCCAAAAAATTATATCGATATTTTTGTCATTTTAACTCTTTTATTGTAAAGTTCATTGTCTTATCATTCATATAAAACAGACTTGAAATGACAGAAAAAAAAAGGAAATCTTTTAAAATTAAGCTTGAATAAAATGTTCTGAAAAATTGAAGTCAGGTTTTGAACTCTACAAGCGCTTAAGGGTTAAAAGATTGCAAATGTCTTACATGTCTAACAAACACTGTTCATAGTTGCAAGATGTTTAAAAAACTATTGTAGATGGTTAAAAAACAATGGCTTTTCAAAGGAAAATAAAGAGGTCTGCCTCACAAATTTGCATATTTACACCTGAAAACCAAAAAGCTGTGTTTGCATGGCCCAAATGGATTTTAAAGCAATGTAGCTGTAGTTTCTTCTACTTTACCTGTCTATAACGATTTACCTGATCATAAGAACTTAAAAAATATAATTACTTACTGAATGTTTCTACCATTTCTAAGTAATCATTATATTCCTTTAGAGTTTGAAAATCGTCTTCTTGTTGGTTGAAACTGTAAAGAAAGAGACCAGAATTAGTTTCATGAGTAAATAGGGATCAAAAATTTACAACTCCTATATAGAATACAGTTCATAAGATAAGAATGGTGTGAATCCCCTTCTTTTCAGAGAGCAGACATACTTGCATTACCTTCTCTCATTAATGATTTTTGCTAAAAATACAGTGCATAAAGATCAATGGACAGGTAGAAAAAATTTGATGTTGGAAAAAAAAGGCTTAAACCTATGAAAATAAGCACCAAAAAAAAGTCATCAAAATCAGTTAAAAATTAAACATTGTACAGCATTTTAATTTTAAATCCTAATTATAATAAATTATGCAAATTCAATTGAAATTTTGTGACATTGACACTGGAAAACCAATGATTTTCCTTAATTTATCGTTATTCAATCCATTACCAATGTTATTTGAAGTGGAGGGATTGTGTATGACAAAGAGGTTTTGAATCTCCATCATACCCCCAATTTTGATTTAGTCTGGTGATTTTCAGTGACCGAAATTTAGGACAGAAAGTTAAAGAATTACTTTAAAGATTTTGAGCTTTGCTCACTTTCATACATCACAAAGTTTGACATAATTCTTCAAACTTTAATTAGCCTTTGCTTTTACCTTGGCTTTTGACATAATTTAAAGACTATTCTGTTCAGAAATTAAATCTTTTTCTGCTGAATATAAAATTACTAATTTTTTTCAGAACTTTTACAGGAATAAATATGGATGAACAGCAGGTTTTCACTGTGCTCTCTTCAAGAAGGATTCCGAAAAACGAGCAAGGGTGCCAACTCCTGCCATCAAGACCACCGTTCAATGTCCTCCTAAAATGAGGAGTGAGCACCTACCCAACCCTTGTCCACTTCTCCCAAAAGCAAAGTGAAGAGAGGAAGTGCATGTAAAAACAGTCACTATACTCAGTGTGAAGAGGTGCAGTGGTTAAGGAGTCATGTTCGTATTGGGAAGGTACCGGATTCGTTTCCCATCATAAGCACTGCACATACTCTCATCCGCTTGCTTGTGCCATTGAAACTGGGGATAAACACCGGCTCTATGGGCCTAATGGTTCGGATGGATTTAATTATACTCAGTGTAAGTGTCTTGTTTTGCATGTGGAAAAATTGTGAGTAAATCTAAACAGGATTCAAAAATGGGGATCATGCCTTGACTTGAACCAGACTTAAATCTTGGTGATACACTCCATTCAATGAGCCTGTTGAGGTACCCTTAATAATTAGAAAATAAATTGCTACAATCAGTATTTGACCAAATTTTCAGTACTTACTCCCTTAAAATTCTTCTTCTTATGTCAACTTCTTTCTCAACACAAGAATCCTCAAATACTTGAACTCTAAATTGTGCTCTTCGTAGCGCTGTGTTACACTCTGGACAAGCTCCAGAGCCACGCGCAAACAGAAGATCCACACAGTTTTCACACCTGTTTAATGAAAATAACAAAATCTGTATTTTTCAGGTGTACAAAATTTTAGCAAGTAGAAACTAAAATTAATGTTATGAAAACTTGGGGGTTTGTGGACTTGGGAAATCCAGGGGGTGGCTGTGGAACTTAGAAAATCCAGGGGAGAGAGGGTTCCGGATTTCGGATATCTAGGGGTTCCAAGATGGGAAATCCAGGGGGGGGGGAGGTTGTCTGAAAGTGGGAATCCAGGGGGTATCTAGAATAGCAGTTTCTCAACAGAGGGCTATGGAATTTAGACAAACCAGAAATTCCCCAAAAAATTGCAAAAGCTCAGGCAATGGGCAGTTCCAGAAAATATCCATAACCTCCCCCTGGATATGGATATTCCTGGGGAGGGGTTGGGGGGTTCTGAATGTACGAATTCCAGGCCAGTCTGGAGAGTATGTACTGTATACACCGAAGGAGTTTAGCCAGTTTGACATACATTTCTCTCAGATTTTTAAAACATACATTAAAATTATAGTGGTATGAACAAAACTGGCAATAAATCTTCAAGCGTGGAGAAAACAAACTTTTCACTGTGGATTCCAGGGGGTTTGGAATGTGGGAATTCCTGGGGGGTGGTATCTAGAAAATACAGTTCCTCAATGGGGGGTTATGGATTTTTACTGAAATTGCCCAATACTTTATGAAGTATATGTAGTCCTGATGAGCTCCACTTGAGCTAAACTAGAATGAAACGTGTGGGTGTGGCGTCACAGCCATAAACTTTGCATGATGAAGGGAAAAGGGTTGGAACAGGCCTTTTACATTTTGTTTACGGTTTGTCAAGGCAATACGCAACGGCGAATTAATTACATGTCATGGAAGAAGTTCCTGTGACTCGTGAGTGTGTCGTTTTGACTACAAAAATATTGTGTTATTATATTAAACGTCTCTAAATGCTACTTCGTAATTTGATAATAATAACAATAACAATAATTATAATACGTTATGTTACCTACGAACAGGCAGGGAATTTTTATTCAGGCCTTAACTAAAAATATGGCACTTCGAACAGATAATGAAACTTTAATAATGTAATATAATGTTAGACTTTAAATGCAGTAGTTCCACGAAAACATTAAACAATAATCACTTACAAAGAATGACCGCATATATTGACCAGCAGTTTTAGATTTGGATTACGATATTTCGTTGTTCTACATCTCGGGCATCCTTGCTCATCCTCCATATTAAACAGGGATTAGGTTTTGATTAAGTTCAGATAAGTTCCCCAACTTGCGACCTTCGTTTATTTTCATTGTTCGTTGTTTTAATGTTCTAAGGTAGCACACAACTAATTATATAAAACAATTGGCAAGACTTTATATTAAGTTTTATGGGCTGCTTGCAGGGCTGGGAGAGAACTTTTCTAACTTCTTTTTCTCTCCTTTTCCAATTATATTATTTTCTGAAATTTAATGGCTACAACAGGTTAAAAATGTATGTTATGAACTGAATAAAGGGAATCATTTCCATTAAAACAGGGGCGGGGCATCAGATTTTTATTTGGGGAGGAAACTACCAAGTTCTTACTATACAACTTCACTTAATCTCTACCAAAAAGTGCTATAACTTCTTTTGGCGGAATTTCTTATGATTGGGGGTGGAGATCCAGGGGTTCAAAATACTAGATTTTGTTGGTTTCGGGGAAAAGTAACACTAATGAAAAATATTGGGGGAAAGTACCCCCATTACGAACCCTCCCCCTTACGAAAAACACGTACCCGTAGGGCAAATCCAATTTGAGTAGATCGTTGGACAAAAACATTAAAAAATGGTACGAAAATTAATGTTGTTTTGCCTGATGTCTTTCGTTTCGAAAAAGAAAAAAAAAAACTTTTTGAAATGTTTTGGTATATCATGTATGCCTGATCGTGTATATTGTGCTGCAAATTTGCAGCAGGATAGATATAGCAGTAGTAGGACAAATATTCCTTATCATGTGAGCTTCACCAAATTCAAGTAAGCTATCTCTCACCCCCCCCTCCCCCCCTCCCATTTCCTACACACACACACTTCATTCGCTCGCCCCATACACATATTCTTTGTTATATCTCTGTCGGACAAACTCATTCCGGCAACAGTTTCTAAAGCAAGAATAATAACGACAGAAATGAGACACAACAGCAGTAATTTGGTATATAAAAAAAAAAGACTGGGAAAATTTTCGAGTAGGTGCACATGGCAGACTTTTCCAACGCAAGACAAGACGTTTGTAATATACCATCGGCCTAAGGGGCCCAAATCTCGATATTCGGCCCAAAAATGGATTTTTATTTTTGCTCTTCGACTAAAAGGAACAGTTTCAGACGAGTAAGACGGGAAATATTTGGGAAATCAGCCGCAAACTTGAAAATGGCAGATATCGATTGCAGGCCTAGGGCCCCTCAATTTAGGCTTTGCTGCGGGACTAGCACTTCTTCTCGGTGTCCAGCTGGGTACCCTGGATTTGATGCGTGAGGCACACGAAAAGAGGAAGCACCCGTCGATCATTATGTTGTCGCTTGTGTTTTGGTAGGAAAACTCTGGCTTCTCTATACATTTATTATGTTGAATCATAAATGAAAAGAATTTTCTTAAACTTTTGGTGGACATAATAAGGTAGGCTAATGAAGTGATTTATGAACAAATTACCTGCATGATTACTGACAATCAGAGAACATCCGAGTCAGTTGTTGTAGCCTGCCACCCAACGTAACTTGACACTTTATTGGAGAGGTGGGATCATGCGCAGTTGACCTTTTTAAGCATATTTTGACTTTTTGACTAATAAAATTAGGGAAAACAAAAAATATTAATGGGATGGAATGGATAAACTATAATGTTTAAAGGTCTATGGACATGTAGCAATTTCTACTTTGGTTGAAAAAGTACTAAAATCAGAGCAGAAGCCTTATTGAACTTTTTATTGAACTTTGAAAATAATACTTTTATTTTTTGAGTTTTCAGGTTATGGCTGATCAAAGTTTTCATTCCATGCAAAATATGACAGGGCGGACAGCTCAAAATAAAATATAAAATCTTAGTTACTACATATGCTAGGAAAGTCTAGTCTGCTAGAACTTGATTGGGAGAATGACAAAGAATCAAAAACCTTTGGTCAGCAGCTCAGAATTTGCTGCACCACTTCAAGAATTATAACATTTAGAAAATACAGAGGAATTGCTCTAAAATACCATCATGGTGGCCCTGTAATACATCAATAGTTTAAACAAAATATGCAAATTTTTGCCTGAGATTTATACCGTCTGTAACATGGTCAATTTTAACTGATTTTGATGAAAATATAATTACTATCTATGATGGGTTTTAATTAAAGATTTTGTTGAGGCTGAGTGTTTATAAATGTATTCAATGCACGGGGCAAAGGACTTTCAGACTTTGGCTCGAGTAGAATGACCAGTCTTTAGAGGGTCATTCTCCAGTGCTAAGTCTTTTGTTTGTTTGATGAAGGCTTAACGGCACCACGACAGCGAGGATCAAGTTGTGCTTGAGAGGTTAGATCATTCCAGAGGTAGGAAGGAAAGAAAACAGAAGGAGAGGAGGGGGGGGTTATAAAAACACGAGAACTAATAGCCAGAAAGCTGGGATCGAGAGAAGAGTCATGGGTAAAAAAAAAAAAAGAGTCTTGTGAAGCTTGCATTAAATACGCATAGAAACAAAAAAGGCAAGAGTCCATAACCAGATAACAGCTTCTTAATGTCTTAGTCTCTGACTTTTTAGGTATTTTAGAGGGTCGGTCAACTTTGGGGCCGAGAAAAAAACCCTTTACAGCATAATTGCCCACAAAAGTGGGCTAAATTTAAACACTTCGTCTTGGAGGGAATCTAGGACCTTCTCGGATCCCTCACTTGTTTAATGGCCACTACGCCACTGGCAGCCATTTCGTTCTGGAATTTTATATAAAACTCTTGTTACCTGCAGTATTTATTACATTTTCAAGGTCACAAATATGCTTACTAGGTTTCAATATGTGTAAAATTATGAAATTTTACAACAAAGGTAACAAACCTCATTAGTTATTTTATTTATGGTACAATATTGGGGTGACCGGACCGCCATTTTGCTTTGGAATTTTAGGGGTTTAAACACATTTCAGCATTATTGGATTCAGCTTAAAAACCAAAATTGAAGTAAAACAGAATTTAGTAAAACAAATATAACTTCCTGCAGGAATTTTGAATGCAAAAACAAACATTAAATTATGAACTTTTGAAGAAAAATAATTTCAGTTTATTTCAAATGAGTTAAGCTACATCATGTCAGATCATAGTGGTTGGATAACACAAATAATATACAAATTATAAAATTATTAGTAAAAAAACACGGTAATCTTATTCAAATCCAGGTGCATTGCGTGGCCGGGCACCTCCTAAAAGACGTCAAGGAAAATTTAGGACTGCCCATTCAGAAACTGTAGGGGAAATATAAAAACAAAACCATTGAAGGCCATTAGTTATGGTCTCTAACGTCAGAACGTCAAGTATGAGGTAAACTGGTAAATAAATTTGTTTTGATTGGTCGAAATACAATAGCCAACTCTTTTACTCAAAACAAAACGTCCATAGACAGTTAATCCCCAAACTCAGAAAAGTCGTTCCTTTTCTTCTGTACGTATTCACGCCCACTCGGATCTATGATGAATTAAAACATGCCATTCGCCGACGATGATTTCATGGTCAAAGAATGTATAAATGATAGTAATTTTTGCAAACTTTTTAGTTAAAGGTTGAATAATTATGTTCATTGATGTTTTAAACTTATCATTGATTGAATAAAGGATGAAATTTACAGACAAAAAGGACGTTACAAAACTGAAAAATTTACACTATAAATTTCTCACATGCGATGTGGGTAATCATTCTCGCAACAAGAGTGATTTTTGACTATATGATGTAGAATTTCTTTTTAAATACATCTTTTGAATAATATATAATTGTAAAACCTGCCAAACCAGTCAGAAGCATGGAAAATACAGATCTATTCCTAGGCCAGTGTAATTACGGCAAATGCGCTACTGCTATTGGTGTATACCTGGCAACTACACGACCCAGATTGATATGCAAATAATGGACTACACATACCCACGTGGGGTCATGATTGCGAGATTAGCTAGCCTAACATATGCACCTATCCTGCACTCAGTGAAAAGGATAGGTATAATCATATGACCATGATGAACTCAGGATTTTAAGTGAAATCTTTGATCCATGATCTGGATCATTTTATTATGTAAATTCATTAAAAAATATGATGGTGACATCCCCGACAAATATTACGGAATTAGGCCTTGACTAGAAAAATAATAAATCAAAAATTTGGAATGGCATGAAAATAAAAAAAAAACCTTGAAGGATTAGTTGAGTGGTGAAGCATGTCCATCTTATATGAAAGAGGATTTCAAAAGAAACAAAATGGTGAAAAAAGTGTTCAAACATCTTATTCCGTTAAGCAGTTAAGGAGATATTCAATTTTAAAGTTCTTGTCTTATCTGTATAAAAATGACTGGCGCAGTAAGTCTACTATGGAAAGTTGGTGTCTTCGTCCTCACATTCCTTACAATTGTTAATGTATTTTAAAGACAGCAAAGATTTTTTTCTTTTTTTTCCCCTGAAAGTATTATTAGGTGGTATATTATAAATACCCTTCTTAGATTCAGTTGTACTACTTTTTTGACATATCCCATGGTTTTTTAGCCACAAAATCGCAGGACAAAATATGATAGAAAACAAAGATTGAGGAATTTGAGGCTATGACATCACAAATAGTCTGATTTCAGTCGTTTGTACACAAATGATGCCTCCAAATTTTAAACTTTAATCTTCTTAATGGATTAAGATTTTGAATGCTTTCTTCACTACTTTGTTTCTTTGGAAGTCCTCATTCATCCCATGATAGACTTGTTTGACCCTGAACTATTCCTTTAACTGCTAAACGACCCAGTTTGAACTCAAAATTGAAAATAAAATCCAGCTGTAACGTTACCGTTAAACTCTCCCAAAATTAAACCTTTTCAGCTAGAAATTACCATTTAAAGTATGATATACGTCAACTCCTGTGAAGTAACACTATAGGTCCATACTTAAACTCCTCGGAAACGATGAAAAACAACAATTTTTGGATAAATGCACACTTTTGATCCGCTTTTAAACTCCCTAAACGTTTTCGCATCAAAATGTGGGGCATCTTATAATCTTTCCGAATAAACCTCACTTAACTTTCACAATCTGCCAAACCAGTCAGAAGACAGTCAGAAGATCGGCAAGTTTTAACCTATTTTTTAAATTCCTAAAAATCAAATTACAAATAGACGCCAATTGGGGACACGGGCCCCATGTCCGAAATTTCGATATTTTTTTTATTTTGTCCAGAATGACTATTTTTGACTTTTTCAAATGTGGGGGGGGGGCGGGGAATCTGTATCATTGCAAAATTATATGCTGCTACACTATATCGTTCGTAATCATCCTAATTTATTTGAAAAACCGTGTATTGCACATATTCAGTCTTTTAGGGTATCTTAATATCTAAAACTTGGAAAATTGGAGGTTTTCAGGGGGCTTCGCCTCAGGACCCCACCGAGGCTTTGTCCCTGGATCCTACAAGGGGCCCTAAGGCGGACCCCTTCACCAAGTACCAAAAACGTTTGTGCCCCCCAATATCGAACCCCTAGTTTTGACCTTTTTTTGATGGGGGTGGGGTAGTCTGTATCATTGTAAAATTATATACTGGTATATTAGATCGTTTGTAATCATCCTAATTTAGATCAAAGAACCGTATTGCACACATTTATAATCTTTTGAAGGCATATAAAACTTGAAAAATGCGAGGTTTTCCGGGTGCTTTGCATCCTGAGGACCCCCACGGGAGATTTTACCCCTGGACCCTAAGGCGGGTCCCTTGACCCCATGCCAAAAAGGTTTGTTCCCCCCAATATCAAACACCAGGCGGCGCAAATGCTGAAATGCAAATTACCTAATAAATAAACAACAATTATATCTAAAGTTATTTTTTCAAGATTAACACAATAACAAACCCAGGGCTACTTCAAAAACACCCTGCTCGGAACGGATTTTATCATACGATCGCTCTGAAGTTGAAGTACCTATTCCAAAATGAAATTACAACTCGTCAAAAATTATCGAGTGGGCGGGGCTTGTCTCGAAGAGAATGACGTTAAATGCCTCATCAACTCAAGTTTGGTGATTGACTAGACCTGTCAGCCTGTGAAGAGGATGAGATTTCAAACTCAAAATTAAACTAATAAAGCCAAGATCTTCAAAGATAATAAAACAAATAGAAGGGTATTTGATGGGTATTTTTTTTTTCATCATTGTATGATCTTTGGCACGTTTGCTTTCTGACATAGAAGAGCTCCGAATTTAATGTTCATGTCGATTTCGATGAGGTAATGGTGTGCTGGTTGAATATACCACATTTTTTAGTTGTACTTTTACGTGGAAAGTAAAATGTTTGTGCGAGCAATTTTACATTATTTCCAACATGGTGTGGTCAAGTAAGCGTGGTGGTCTAATTCATACTTCCTTTTGCAAATAATTCTGACTACTTCGAATTTTATCTGGACTGCTTGAAATGCTTGTATGAACTGAGACCACCCTGTCGACAGACAAAAAATTCTAAAACTAAAAGCATTTTTGATGACAAAATTTATGTCTCAATGCTGATATCGAGTTCTTAATGCAGTAATGTCACCACTATGTACATATTCAGTAGCTTCCTGGTAGGTCAAACCAAAGAGAAGCTCTTTGGTCAAACCAACTAATATGCCCCAAATTCACGCATTAAACAAATATACATCGCTCTTCCATGAAATTTCTTCATTCCTTATGTTTCTATATACAGATTTTTAACTTTCAAGTAATCGTGAAAGGATTCAGGCGGCCAGTAGGGTTCATTATCAGATCATTGGCATATAATCCAGTCACTTGCAGCATAATAAACGTCAAAACACCCGTGTGAGATTCAATCATCCAGTCCAATACTTTTCTTAATCCATCTGTCAGTTGCACTCTCTTTACAATTTTTCGGTTTTCATCCTTTTGTTGTTTTAGTCTGAAATATCTTGAGGATCAGATCCCGGATGTAACGCAAACTGGTGTTTTGACAGGTTCTACACTACTCTTGAAAGTTTGTCTGAAAGCAAAACAAAAAATAAGGTAAAAACCCACAAATATACGGATAAAATACTGATTTCATCGGTTTTACCAGGAAATTCCCTGGTTGTACACTAACTAATCAAATCTATCGGCAGTTCGATCAATCCTTTCGACAGTTCAAAGATCGTTCAGTTCAGCAAGGGTGGCGACAGTCCCCATTAATCTGTTAAAGGACTATGGACAGGTAGAGACAACATAGGCTTAATTGATTTAAAATATGATTTAAACCATTAAAACAAATCAAAATTGGTTAAAAATTGACTAATTTACAGCATTTTTTATTTTAGCTACCGGTATTATTGCGCAATAAAATGTGATATCAATAGGGAAAGGATCCTTTAACATCTTTTGTAAAACCGTTGTTTTGTATTCCTCTGTCAATGTTGTTTGAAATATAGCATTGGACTTCGGGCAAATGTTTTCTGAACTTGGTTATACCCTGAATCATCATGTACCTACAACAGACATTCTGAAATTCACAAGTAGATGAATTTGAAAAACATAATTTAAAGATTTATTCCTTTTAAATTTTGAGATGTGTTCCTTTTATTTTATCACAAATTCCGCATAAATTAACGAATCTTGAATTTTTTTAGTCATAACTTGAAAATTAAATTAGCTTTTAAAAATTGTTACGACTGTTACTCATTACTCTGAATTCAATGCTCTTTCACATATCTTAAATCTGCTAGATGTCCATATGTAGTCCTTGAATTGTTGGTGAAAGTGTGTTGGAAATTGCAACACAAACATTTATTCATTCAAGTTGAGACATTATGCTACTTTGCATTGCAATTTGCAGTTTCCATTTTTTCCAATATTAACCAGACATCGCAAACGATACAAATCCCCTCGCATCTTCCACCCTCTATCCCACATGCGATCCCAACCTCTGTTCCACACACCATCCCACCCTACAAAAATCATACATTAAATTTAGATGTCTTTTTTTTCTTCACATGATCCATATATGCCATCCACACACAATCAAAATGATATCCCACCACATGTCGTCCCTCCCTGTAACACACTCCGTCCCTCCCTGTACCCATGCCATCCATTCCTGTCCAACAGGCCATTCCATCTATCCCACTTATGCCATTACACGTGAAATCAAGAAGACATCCCAACACATGCAATCCTACATACCAAGCCACCTTGTCCCAGGTACTATGAGCCCTGTCCCACACATCATCCTTCCATACTCCCATGCCATCCTGTCCTCATCCACATCCCACCCTGTTATACATACCATGCCAGTCCCACATGCCATCCCACCCTGTCCTACATGTCACCCCATCCTGTCCAACACATCATCAATCCCTATCTCCCATGCCATCCTGTCCTGTCTCCCACGGATTGCATCCCACCCTGTTTCACATACCATGCCATCCCACTATGTCTCATGACATGTTACCCCCCACTGTCCTACATTTTTTGCCACCACCTTGCCCACATGCCATGCCACTCTGTCCCAAATGTCATCCCACCATGTCCTACATGCCATCCCACCCACATGCCATGCCACCCTGTCCCACATGTCATGTCGCCCTGTCCCACGTGCCATTCTACCCTGTCCCACATGCCACCCCACCCTGTCATACATTCCATCCCATTCTGTTGATCTGTCACTCATGCCATCCCACCCTATCCCAATTCATACATCTACCAATCAATCATTATGTCATCTTCCACCAGACATTCCTTCCTCTAATTCCATCCCTTCACCTCTACCAACCTAACTTGCCCCATTTACCTACCCCTCCCCCATTCACCTACCATCACCCATTCACCTACGCTCCTCCATTCACCTACGCTCCTCCATTCACCTGCCATCCTCCATTCACCTGCTATCCTCCATTCACCTACTATCCTTCATTCACCTTCCACCCTATCCCAATTCATACATCTACCAATCAATCATTATGTCATCTTCCACCAAACATTCCATCGTCTAACTTTCATCCCTTCACCTCTATCAACCTAACTTTCCCCATTTACCTACCCCTCCCCCATTTACCTACCATCACCCATTCACCTACGTTCCTCCATTCACCTGCCATCCTCCATTCACCTCCCACCCTAGCCACTTTTGCCACTCGCTCATGTACATAATATACTTAACCAATTCATCATTCAACCCTTCACTATATTCTTTACTCAATCCATTGCACCACAGCTCCCTCATTACCTCCTGATAATTTACATAACAGAAAAAACATTCACCCTTAACTTAAATCTGAAACTCCCTATAAAACATGCCCAACTAATATATTCCCTTATAAATCAAATCAGAAAGAAAACTAATTGCAGATTAAATTGGAGACTTATTATTTGTAATTCTATTTACTCGCAAGACATTTCATTAAAAATTCGTTTGAGTCGTCAAACTCTATTGTTTGAATTTTCTTTCATTCCAGAACAAATATTTTAATTACTATTTAAGTCAGGAATGCATTCGTTGGAAGTTCTTTGGAAGTCAAGAGTCTCCTTTATACAAATTTATATCCAAGCGAGCCACAACATCATTTGAAATTCTTTTCCAAGGGCAGAAATCTTTTGTTCCCCAAAAAAATGCATGTGGTCTGATGGACAATGGATGTGGACGAACGGACGGACGGACTAACGAAGTCGAACGAACAGTAAAGACGTATATCCTCTCTTTACCAACTTCGTATCCTCACTATAATCCCCCTCCCCTCCCCCACTTTTTTTTTTTTTTTAACGACCCATGAATAAATTTCTTCAGTTTCATTAAAGAGCTTCTACACAGCTCTTTGGTTTCATCAAGTTTTGGAATTGCTTTGTGATTCTTATCCTTTCTGACGCCACATATTGTACCATTTCCTCTGCATATATACATGTTTCTTTTTGGTATATACACTTACTCAAATCGTTATGCTTTGTCATATGCCGTTATGCCGGACCATGCCAAACATCATTGATTATTTTAACTTCTCCTAGTATACCTAACTCAATACTTTTCGTTGTATACAAATCACCTTGTCTAGGGTAAACGGCTCCTTTGGGTAAAGTTCATAAACTGCTAAATCTGATCAAACATGTAGGCTAATAAGCTGATAAGCCTATTTAATCTATATGTGTTCGAGGTAAAGGGGCTAACCTTTGATCCTTTGGGAGATGCAGATCTAAGCAGAGGTTTGAAGTCTCTCTCTCTATACACCGTTTGAATATTTCTTGTAGCACGTGAAACAATGAAACCCAAAAAATCAGAAATTCATCGTTGACATTTTAAAGAGTTTCGTGAACTTAGGCTGAGTGAAGTCTAGAGAAAAGCAAACATCAGCATTTTCCCTATGATAGCCTTATTCAAGGAACTACTTCTTGACTTATCAGCAACTGTACAGTCAAGTCTAAGGAGTCCATTAAAGCAATTTGCTTAGTCACAAAGATAACTATTTGACGTCTCGAGTTGATAGTCAATGCTATATGTCAGTGCTATGAACAGATGCGTAAATTAATTATACGGCAATTTTAAAAAGGGGCATGTGTGGCAAGAATCCCCGGCCTTCATTGGCTGTAGGCGGTCTTTGGGTGGCGCTATTGCGGCAAGAGGTGGTAACCTTTTGTAATAAAGAATACGATCATTTTCTATTAAACGTATTATGAAACGAATGCACTCATTGTTTACAAAGTTTGCTCATCCAACTAAATTCTCTTTACAGTCGACTATCCCGCCAACTTTATGCAGGTTATAATTTCTGGAATAGTTCTATGTGTAGATCGTGTATAATTATATCATCTCCTGGACACGTGGCGCCAGGATTTTGTTCATTGGAAGCAAGAGACCCAGACGAAAATTCCAGTTGGGATTCCCAACTGGGATGACCCAGCAAACACAAAAACGTCCAGAAAACGTTTTGGTTAGGTTATAAATTGGTCTTTTATGTCTTCGCCTTAAAAAATGTTCTCAAAACGCATTTTGGACGTTTTTCGTTAGAATACCAACCAACAGTTTTAAGCACATTTTCTGTAGGTCCTCAGAAAACGTTTTTAAAACTTGCCAAAACCCTCCACACAAATACGTTTCTAAAACGTTTTTAAAAACGTTTTTAAAACGTAAAAGTTACGTTTAGGAAACGTTCATGTTTGCTGGGGAACTGGAACTTGGATTGGAACTAGGATGAGCTGGTCCCAACTTGGATTGAAGAAATTCCTAACTGGAATGTACAGTTTATCATGAACTGGTCCTTACTTGGATTAAATATGTTCCCATCTTGGACCACTTCATCCATGTTGGGATTTTTCGAAATTCCGGTTGGAAAATTCCCAGTTGAGACATAAATCCCATCTGGGATTATATCTTAGGAGAGCAATTTTGTCTCATGGGGAAGGGAGAGGGGGCAGAAGCCTTTAAATCGGATAACATATCACTTTACAAAATTTTCTGGGCGAAGCGATCTGGGGGCCAATGTCCCGAAAGCCGCCACTGCTCCTGGTAGGCTGGCACGAATCACGATATTCTTTCATGCTATAATACCGTTCAAGATCCACGATTTGACCAGGAAATTACAGATTTCACCAGCTGTTAGGATGCCTGAATTAACCTTATACTCTTTAAGTTCTTGCATTTTTAGTGGGCTTATGATGAATTTGGAAATATAAACACAACTTACGAGTGATGATGAAAAATTGTTTTCAAGTATGGTTGTAAGGGCCTCTGTAGTAAGGGGTAAAGTGTATCCAGGTACGCGGCACTCCCAGTGAAGCAAAACTAAAATGGCGCTCCAGCCAAGAATTCCAAAGAAACACGATATAAAAAACATGTTTATCAAGAGTCGAACTCTAAACCAGACGGGACTCGAAGATCTCTTTAAAACAGTGTGTTTGTCCATTTGCGTCCATGAAGATGTCATTTCACCCGATTCACCACTTTCCACAAATGTTTGTGTTTCATTTGGACTGCCCGGAGATTCTGAATAATAACGTGCACTGAGGCATCCTTGGCAGGGGAGGGGGTGCTGGGAACTGATGAATTCTCTAAGACGTCGTACTCCAACATGTTTGGTACGCTGCTGTTCAAAGATGCCAAACGTTTACCGATGTCACTTCCAGAATACATTCTGCAGTTTTATACTGATCAGTTTCTTTTGATTATTTGTTCCCTGGTTTCCTCGTACAAATGTCTTGCTATGGAAATAACAAAACGATCTTGCGAAAAATAGCAGCTACAAAGAAAACAACGATTTTCACCTTACACCGGCAATCTAAACTCAAAAAACTATCTGTTTACTTTCTGTACTGCTGTAGGCCTATGTGTCTTTCAAAAGTTTCAAATACGCTCTTTCAAATTTTGCCTCCAACACTCTATAGATCTATTATTGACTGTTCAACCACGACGACCCTCTTTTCATCGATGACGTAGGTTTATTTTGATACTACGCGTTGATGAATCAGCGGGAATTGGGAGGTCAACTCAATACTGGCGGGAACTAAGACATTTTAGTGTTCTTCATTGTAGAGACGAAGCGCTAATAATCTGATCATGCAAATAGACTCTTATAATCTCCCGTAAGGTCAGTCAGGCTGATCCTTGCTGCAACGTGACAGCTCCCTGCTGCAACCATAAATAGGTCAGTTATGCTGAAGCAAATTAAACTAAATGGTTGCGAGGGGTTTGGCACCGGGGCTTCTCTGGCTGTTCTGGCTATATAACATGTAACGAGGGGGTGTGGGGTGGAAGGGGGGGGGAAGCAGTTGACATCGATATAAGCCTATGCTATAGAATCTCCCCCCTCCCCCCACACACACACACTCCTCCATTCATGCCTATCCATTTCTTAAGTGAATTATGAAAGGCCTGGAAACTTTTAAAAAGGGGGAGTTTTAGTATAAAAATTAATTGAGGGCGAGTTATTGGGAAGGAAGGGGGGGGCATGGCATCAATCGAATGTAAAATCGATACAGGCTAATGCTATGTTTTTATGAATTCATACCTTAGCAGCTTACTTCAATAGAATAATGTCTTCCCCCTCCCCCACCTCCCTCAACTCATACATGCATACAACAACAACAACAAGTGAATACACAACATTAACGGACAGACACGGTAGTTACCTGCATTTTCCCATCAGTCACCAGAGGTGACTGCCGGGTTCTGCTAAACACTACCGAGGATGATAAAGTATATACGGACAAACAAACATAAAGATGAGAGAAACAACTCAGAAGAAGAACCAAAGAAAGACATCAGGGCGTGGAGACAAGGCAAAGAGCAGGCAGGAACCGGAGGAAGGATGGGCAAGAAGAGAGGTAAATCCGGCGTCATAGGAAGGCTAAGATGGCGTGATGGACTTGAAATAGTCTTGGGTGAAGGTCTTGAGCTGTACTACCGGAGGCCAGTAAACAGGCTTTTTACCGGAGTAGAATACGTCTTTGGCATGGGCGAGGTCATGGCACTGTGAAGGAAGTTGTATAACCGGAAGCCAGTAAACAGGCCTTTTACCGGTATACAACTTGATGAGAGGTAAATCTGAGGAAGACAAAAAAATAAGGGGGAGGGCTAGTCAGGAGGGATGACCAGGTGGGGAAAGAGGTAGAGGTTTAGGGGTGAAGGGAAGCAGGAGGGGCCGGTGTGAAAGTTAAGCAGCTGAGAAAGGTGGGGTCGTTTGCGTTGATTATCGTCACTGAGATGAGTGTCCATGCGATGATTGAGCCTGTCTCTAAGAAGGGGACGTTAGCCCGGGAGTGAAGGTCCGTGAGACGGGTACTGCAGGGGAGTCTCAGAGCCAGTCTAAAGGGACTTGCTCTGGATGACTTGAGTTTGGCAATGTGACCAGAAGGGGCATTGAAAATGGCTGGGAGGCCGTACTCAAAGATGGGGCGTACGAAACATTTGTAGAGAGTGAGGAGAGATTTAGTAGAAGATAGAGTTGAGGAAGAGACCTTACACAGTTGGGCAAGGCGACGCGGCCTTTGGAGTGAGTGGTCTTGATGTGTGGGTGCCAGGGATGAAGGCGAAAGTTGCTGGTGAAGGTAAGCCCAAGGAAAGTGGCTTTAAAGGAGTGGGGAACAGGCACACCATGGATATGGACCATAGGGAACCTCTGGGCTTTAACAATCCTACGATTGTAGATGGGAAGGAGACAGTCTTTGAAGCGTTGATTTTGATTCTCAAGTAGAGCACCAATTGATGATTGTGTCGAGGTAGGATTGAACGGTAGAGACCCGTTGGGTGGGGCGAAAAACCGGGGACCAGATGGCAATATCATCAGCGAACTGAGAGAGTCGGATGTTACCCTGCGGGGCAGGCACGTCGTTAACGAAGATGTTGAAAGGATGGGGCTGAGAGTAGACCCTTGGGGACACCAGCATTGGGAGTGTAGGAAGTGGAGCGGTAGCCAAAAACTCAGAAAAAGCAAGTCTGTTGGAGAGGAAAGAAGAGAGGAGGCGAGTTATACGAGGGGAAAAGCTAAAGCAGGAGAGAGAAGTTTGTAGCGTAAACCATTGTGCCAAACAGCATCAAAGGCCTTTTCTACATCCAGGAAGAGAGCGAGAGAAGGAATGTTGCGATTGATGTAAGAGAAAATGCTTTCAGTGAAAAGAAGAAGCGGGTCAGTAGTGGATCTATTGGGACGGAAACCAAACTGGTAAGGGTTGAAGAGGTCGTTGCTTTCCATGTAGTCGGAAATGCGCTTGGCAAGTATCTTCTCAAAAATCTTGCCCAGTGTCGGAAGAAGGGTGATGGGGCGATAATTACGAGGGCTGCTGGGGTCTTTGCCGGGTTTGGGAAAGTAAATAACCTTCCCTGACTTCCAGCTGGAGGGAAAGTAACCCAAAGAGAGAGAAACATTGTAGAGAATCAGAAGATGGGTAAGGAATGAATATCAAGGTTTTAAGAATGATGTAGTGTATACGGTCAGGGCCAGGGGCAGTGTTGCGAGTGCGTTTAAGGGCTTGGAGGACATCGGTCAAGGTGATGGGAGCATCAGGGGGAACCAGAAGGAGCGGTGGGTGTAGGTGAAGGATTGAGAAGGTGAGAGTGGTCATTGACAAAATTGTCAATAAGAATAAGCTGAGGTTCGAGAAAGGTAGGATGACGGGGAAGTTGTTGGATGTTACACAAGGTAACGTTAAGAAGGTCAACTTTAGCTTGGATGTTATAGATAAAGGAGGGATCAGTGGGGAGGTTTTAGGGGTGGGATGGTGGATGAAGTACATGGGAGCCAGAAAGCGATTTGAATTTATTCCAAAACTTCTTGGGGTCCTTGGTGTCATGGAGAGCATGACAAGCCGCTTCCCATTCAGATTTTTTGTGGAGTTTGATGGCTATTATAATTTTATGACCTAGAGAATTGATGCGGGTTTTGACATGGGGAATGGGATGGTTTTGTAAAGTCGCCGAAGGCGACGTTTATCGTGGATGAGGGCTAGAATGTGGCGAGGAAGGGGCGAGCGGTGAGGACGGGGGGTGAAAGTAGGGATACACTGAGAGATAGCAGATTGGATATTAGAAGTGAGAATGGAAATCTGACGATCGACCTCATCAGCTGTAGTGGGGAGAGTAGAAGGATAGGGGAGTGAAGAAAGATAAGAGCGGAAATTGACCCAGTCGGTTTTAGAAAAGAGGGGGATATCCTTGGTGTAATGAGGGCCAGGCACAGACTGGAAAGAAAGAGGGCTGGTAGAGATAAGAATGCATAGGTTATCCATGATTTCTTAAATAAACCTGAGAGGGGGAAATATAAAAAGGGATACCGGTATTTTTAGTATTACTTAGAAACGGTGATGGAGAAATAATGAAACATGCTATATTATAATTCAATACAAAAATTCAGTTTTGGAAAATTTGTCTTCCGTTTTATAACCAACAAGAATACCATTTAAAAAAGGGCTATTTATCGTTTTGCCCACGCTACTTAAATCATGGGAAATTTTCGGGAATTTTCTTCGAATTTACAGGAATTTTTTTTCATTTTCGGAAAATTTTCTTCATTTTCAGAAGAAAAAAATCAGTTTCTGCGAAATTTTCATGAAATTTAAGGAAATATCAGTCAATTTTCGGGAAATCTTCGTTTTCCGAGAAATTTCCTGCATGTTCGTGAAATCTTCCATTTCCATGAAACTTTCCAGGAAAGCTCTGTTAATTTCGAGTAATTTTCAGGAACTGTTGCCAAAATTTCAACAAAATTTCAATTTTATGTAAATGATTTTACAATTTTTCATCAAAACAAAGCACTGCATGCAACTGGAAACCTTTTCCTGGGGTGACTCTAACTCAAACGCGCCTCTGTCAGTCTATCCTCCCTAATCTGAAACCGGCCCTCGGTCAGTTTCCTCAAAAACGAAAAGCAAAGAAAGATAACAAGGTAAATGTAAATAATTAGTTATAGAATAATTAATTTATTATAAAATAGATGGGCCCTGCTAAAGACAATAAATAAAGAACACCTGCTCTCATATGCTATGTAAAATCAATAACAATCATCGCCATTGATATAATGATAATCTAATCCCAAACGTAATAATCAATACAAGAAATAATCATGATATCTGAATTTCCACGTTTCCTATGCTAAAACGAATGTGAATACTTCTTCTTTTCCTAACTGTTCAAACAACTGTTCAAACACTAAAAGATTGAAATGCTTTATCAGCACCAGACATTGATATACATTCACCAAGTCTAAACTGTTTTAAAGCTAAACCTAGCTTACTAAACTTGTTAACTGTTTTTTCCTCATACGTGTTACGCTCGGTTGTCGTTCATGTCCAGAAGGATTTCTGCCAACTTCACCTTTAAACTTGCAAAGCACCACTCAAGCAGTAATGTGCGCCATACTATAAGTTTCCATTACCTTTACCTTAACCTATTCAGATTCAGGTTGCAAGATTACTTCAGCAGATGAAAAGTGGCGTTACTACCCACGCTAACAATTTCTTAATTTAGCTGTTAAAGTTTCCGGTTAGACTAGCCTCGTTCATTTCAAATTTCAAATAATATCATTCTCCTTCACTATCTCTTTCTGACTGTTCAAAAAATATTTTGGTGTAATAAATAGTTTTAATTATGTTTCTAAAACAGTTAAAATAATTGATACCATTCTTCATATCACGTGAGGGCAGTTAGGAGGTGGCTATTAAAATATCGGATTGGCACCGGAACTGTTCGTCTGCATGATTTTTGCGAATAAAAACAACGCTATAAATTTTTGAATTAGTATTGCTGAATTTAATTGTAGCGTCGTAGCCATTAAAATGCAATCTTCAATAAATAGCACATAATTTAAAGTCCATATTCTCTTCATTAAATTGAATTAAAAAAATTATTTTAAATTAAAATATGGCGGATTTTGAGCAAGGAGTTTACAATACTAGACCTGTCGAGTCCTGATGACCACGACATATTTCTTTTTAATGGTGTAGACTGAAAATGTCAAATTGATTTGACTTTATACCACAAAAGAAGGAAACAGGAGTTTTCGAAATATTTGGTTTATACAAAATTATGTTGGCTAGAGAAATTGTCATTTTTTTCCTATTTTGTTTTATATATATATCTATATATATCTATATATATATATATATATATATATATATATATATATATATATATATATATATATATATATATATATATATATATATATATATATATATATATATATATATATATATATATATATATATATATATATATATATATATATATATATATATATATATATATATATATATATATATATATATATATATATATATATATATATATATATATATATATATATATATATACATATATATATATATATATATATATATATATATATATATATATATATATATATATATATATATATATATATATATATATATATATATATATATATATATATATATATATATATATATATATATATATATATATATATATATATATATATATATATATATATATATATATATATATATATATATTTAATGTAGAAGAGTATAAATAACTTGAATTTTGGAAGGCCTGCTCCTTAGTCAGAAGTACTTGTAAAATGGTAAAATATCTTAGTTAACTTGCAAGAACTGTGTAGTGTGACAAAAAAGCTAAATCTCTATTTAATCCTGTTTTGTGTGTTTTAAGTGAGTGAATAAATCTTGATTCGGACAGTTGGCGTTCTTTGGTGGAGGGGAAAAAACCTTTGAGAATGCAGCAAGACAAATCATAATGAGTGGCCAGGAAGATTGAAGTGGTTGGCCACTGGATAGCCGGTGTACGTTATTATCTGTAATGCTTTATTTTTATTTTATTTTTTATTTCATGATTATTCATGCGGAGTCTGAATTTGGTGCTGGTTTTGCCAATGTAATTGCCCTCTCCCTCCGAGCATCTAGTGCATGTAATGAGATATAAGATGTTGAAGAATGAGCCACAGATAAAACGGCCGGGTTTTAAGACGGCGTTTTAAGTCTACCAACTGTGGTGTAGCGGTTATCATACCTGTCTACAGACCACGAGGCCCTGGTTTCAAGCCTGAGTTGGATAGCCACACCAGTGCACCACGACAGGTTAACAAATGCCGTGGACACTGACTTGGCTGTCGATGTTATGTCTGTCCGTACGTCGTACCTGTGTTCTTGTCCGGATCGTATTAGGCGTTTCGTGATAGCATTGTTACTATCATAACCGATACGCGTGTTCACTCGTCGTCGTCGACGGTGTGGGAACCAGGGGTTGATGAGTTTACGGGTGTCAAGGATGACACAAATTTGACATCGGGGTTTGCCACGCCTGACATTGCATGTGAGGGTAAAGAGTGATGTTTGTCCGTTTGAGGTTGGGGCTACCTGTACGCACAGACAGGGGAAAGAGAGAACAGTTAGTTAGAGGTTTGGTTGGTGGATAGGGCCCTCCATTCATTTTGTAGAATTTTGTGGACCGGCAAAAGGGCGGGGTGAAACTCATGAACTATGGGGGTTCGGCCGGAGGAGGTTTAGGGTTTGTTGTGTTCGATATGTTTTACCTTGTTGAAATGCTCGTTCATGAGTTGGAAAGGATAGCCTTTTTGTAGGAAGTATTGGAACAACTGTAGGGCTTTGTGAATAAAGTCGCCATTATTGGAACAAATGCAATGGTAGCGGAGCATTTGAGAAAAAAACGATGTCGTGTTTTATGTGCACGTGGGATGAAAGCTGGTAAAATGGAGATAAGTGTGCCGGTCGGTGGGTTTGTGGTAGATGGAAGTAGAAATTAAATAATTTTGCAGCAGGACGCCAAGGAAGGGTAGGTAGAAGGAGGGGGGGGGACTTAATGGTGAATTTGATAGAAGGGTGCAGGAAGTTCACATCATTGAAAAACTGAGTTAAAGCTTGGGGGCCATGTTGCCATATGATAAATATATCGTCGATATACCTGAAATATGTGAGGGGCTGTAGGACGTAGTGATTGAGGTGATTCTTTTCAAGGGGTCACATAAAAATGGGGCCATTTTGGTACCCATGGCGGTACCTTGAGTTTAAACATACGTTTTGTTGTTGAACTTGAAAGAAAATAATTTGTGGGTTGAAATGAACTTGATGAGTGTGGCTATGTCATTGGCCGTATGGGCTGAGTGTTGGTGTGATTTGAGGAAGGAACGACACGCTTCAATTTCCTCTTGATATGATGGGGAATCTTCTAGGGCAGTGACGTTCATGGTGACCAAAAGGAATTCGGAAAGGATTGGGGGAAGTTCGGCCAATTTTCTAAGAAGTGGGGTATCTTGAATATAACTCGGGATAAGATGCAGAAGGGATTGGAAGACTGAATCAACGTGACCAGACATCTTCGTGATAGTGCATCTGAATGAAACTATCGGACGCAAAGAGAACGTGACCTATAGCTCTCATGGCGGCAATGAAATATTTCGCTGGGAGGGGGTCTAGAAAATTGCATTTGGAGGTGCGGAAAAGGGTGTCTTTAACTAAATTAGGGAGGCTATGTTATTTGGGTATTCCATAGAAAATGCCTAAATAGGCCTCTCTCTCTCTCTCTTTATATATATATATATATATATATATATATATATATATATATATATATATATATATATATATATATATATATATATATATATATATATATATATATATATATATATATATATATATACATATATATATATATACATATATATATATATATATATATATATATATATATATATATATATATATATATATATATATATATATATATATATATATATATATATGTATATATATATATATATATATATATATATATATATATATATATATATATATATATATATATATATATATATATGTATATATATATGTATATATATATATAGAGAGAGAGAGAGATATATATATATATGTATATATGCATATATAGAAGAGAAGAGAGAGAGAAAGAGAGAGAGAGAGAAAGAGAGAGAGAGGAGAGAGAGAGTGAGAGTAGAGAGAGAGAGAGAGGGAGACAGGGGAGAGAGAGAGGGGGGGGGAGGGGAGAGAGAGAGAGCACTGTTCAATCTTATAACAAAAGCGAGGTAGCACGTGCCCCGCTGAGTGCCAGCCGCCTATGATCCTACTGACCAAACCCTAGGCTATATGAACAGTATATGCATATTTGACATGCAGTTTGACCACTGATACTTGCAGCTCTTCGTTTGACTTAATATTATTATACCTTCATCTCTGACCATGCAAGCGTTACAAGCTGACTGCAGTGTTGCCTACCCGAGTATCAAAATGATTGCCTATCACTTCACTTTTCAATTATTTGTCATACCATGGTCCTGTACACCCATATAACTTTAAAGCAGGGCAAATGCAATTCAATCATTTTACAAACAAATATAATATTCTTATGCATGGTTTTCAAGTTGTTATTTAAAGAACTGTCACAGCTTTATATGTTAAAAAGTAAATATACAATTTTGATAAAACTGCAATGAAATCAGCTAGTGTAAAACAAGTAAGTCATAAACGTCTATGAGGTAAACAACTTGAAGTTTACGGTGATTACACTGTAAGACAACTTGACTAAATCAGATAAAGGAACTTCGTTCTATTTGTTTTGTTGATTATTTGGCGTATGCTTAACTTGCAAGATTCAAAGTTCAGAAGGAATTACAGCCTAGCCCTACCATTCAGGTTGATTGCATCATTCTACTTTGAAGGTGTTCTGGTGATAGCAGCCGTAATAACACTAACAAAGAAAGATGGAGGGATATAATAACAAAGCCTTTGAAGATGTTGAGTTAAATGGCGATGAAGAGAACAATCGCATCTCTGTAATAAAGGATACACCTAAGACAGAACCAGAACTTACGAAGGAAGCAGAACTCTGTCTTGAGGATGAGCGCAAAGGACCTTATGCCGGTATGGATTTGATCAATTAACATATGCTTTTAAGGGAAGTTTACAACTAAATAAAACAAGATGAAGAATTTAAATTGACATCTTGACATTGAGTTGAGAGTTAACTAATTGTTGAATTTATTGAAAGCTATCGTAAAAATTATTCTAACCGTGCAGGTGACGATTTCGGAGACATCCCTTCTAATATTCAAAAAGGCATAATGGGAGGATACGCTCAAATAAACATATTCACAAATAATTTCCTTGAAAATTAAATCTACAATCGGCCAAAAATACCATCGTCCCAAGTTGATTTTGTATACGGCCTGTATAGGCCTACATGCATGCGCTTAAATATGCGGTCTCAACACCAGCACAAGCAGACTAGAACTTTAGCAATATTCTGACTGATTTTGCTTATTTTACAGACAATTGTGAGATTATCATCAATAAGAGATACCAAAAAAATATTAGTTTCCTAATACAAATAAAAGAATGACCGCCCATAAATACAGCCTGATGACAAAGGACTAAAATATGGTTGGATGATATTTAGAGATTAATGTTGAGGCGGAGTGTTTATATACGTATTTAATGTACGGGGCAAAGGATTTTGGCCTGAGTAGAATGGTCATTCGCAAGTGCAAAATCCTTTAAACCGTGCATCAAATACGCATAAAAGCATGGTGCTAAAATATTTTTTTTTTTTTTTTTTTTTTTTTTTTTTGGGGATAAAATTTCTGTACTAGCTTGTTTAAGATGCATAAGAACCACAAAAAAGAATGAAAAACGAGAAAAGTTTACATAAAAATGTTTGCTTTGTTAAGACATCCACCTGTTGTGAAAATGGACTAAACCAAATACTCAGGCCGTGCATTACAGGTCATGACAATGCAAATATTCCATCGAAATTTTATATGTAACTGCCATTAAAGAAGCACTTGATTGAAATATGAGAGCGTAGGTCCCAAGAATACTGTGATACGTTTCTTGCGCGTGATGTCACTGATAACCTTTGATATGAATATTCAAATCAATCGTACTTATGTTGAATAAATATCTTTTCAACGACGCCTCTATCTGTCTATTGAAAACGGGATCTATGTTATTTTAAAATTTCCGACCCAAGAATTAGCAAAAGCTTTGCCTTCACATTTCAACTGAGTGTCTAGAGATCTTTTAAAGTATACATAAGCCTGCCTACCAGTTTTGTTTACATCATCATCACTTCATTTGCTAACTTTGATAAAAATCTGAATTTTGTGTCGTCAACAACAAAATCAATTCTGTGTTTGGTGAACGAGTTGATCGAGTATCTTTATCTTAAGATTTTACGTAATCAAGTATGGAACGCCAAAAGGACAACATTTGATGACTATATGTAAATTTATTTGATGACGATATAAATTGATGTGATATAACTAGGCCTATATCTGAATTCATTTGATGGCTATATGTTACTCAAACGATGAAATTATTACTATCTGGAATGTGGCTATAAGTAGATACACATATAATGTCATATAATTTGTCATATGTATAGTCATATACAATTTCAGATGCTCATCATGAAATCAGATGGATATCGCATGGAAATTTACATCCTCATCATTAAAGTAGTAATCAAATGTGGCCCTTTTGGCGTTTCATATAATTTGTCGAACTCCACTATACGACGATTTATTATGCATAATTATCTTGTTGTACATATACCGACGACAGTTCTCCGTAGTAAGGGAGGCCAGTGACATACATTATCGATTTCCATTGGCCAGTGGGTTGAAACATAATCGTGTATTCTCCGGATTTACATATATAAATCTGTCTGGCATGCAAATTAAGAATTTCTATCAAACATTGTGTAAGACAATCAAGCCAACCATTTTTGATTAAAGATCTCTTTTTTTTAACATAGCGTATAGGCCTATAGGCCTACCAACTTCGTAACAGGCCATTAAAAAAACAGGGCACCGCAAGCTGGCAACTACACGATATATATGGCATATAGTACAGTAGCATGCACTCAAGCCGCCTCTGCTGCCACTAAACTAACTATGAAAGAGATTGGTTAGCCTAATCGATTGCCTTGATTTGACAGTTTGAGGAAAAGTAACCTTCCAACACCCAACAGTACACAAGGGTATACAGCATATATACATTCTAAAAAAGGAATGGTCGAGTTTGACCATGACATATGATTAACTTTATGCACTGATCTAACTATGGTCAAAGTTAAACTACAAATTATGGTAAAACTAATAGTTGATAATAATATGGTCCAATTTGATCACAAAATATGGTCAAAATTGACCATAATATGATCAAATTGGATCAATTTGACCCTATTATTATCAGCCATTATTTTGACCATATTTTCTTGTTAAATTTTGACCATAGTTAGATCGGTGCATATATACTTGATCACATCATGGTCAGAATTGATTATTCCATTTTTTAAATTGTAGCTGTATAGCATGTATCAGTCACACTCGGATCACATGAAGTACTGATCACATGTGCACCATGCACACCAGAAGTCCTGCCAGTGAAGTTTGGATGCATCAAATCTTTAATTTCTTAAGTTGACACACGCGCTGAAAATGTTATATAATTTGTATAAGGACTAGTTATTTAACTCCCTGCTTTATTGAAACAGACTCAGAAACCAAAACTACAGTCTAAAATTTTAGCAGAATATAAACGGTTATGTACATATCTTTATCGGTTGAGCTCGAAGGAACTCTATTGTGCATTGTCATGTCGTATTTATCAAAATTCTAAAATAAATAAATAGTTGTACCACGGGCTGACGGACGCAAATAAAGTATCCACTAATTTGGTATTAAAGTTCAGGGCACCTGGATACATTCAGAAAGCTCAATGAAAGACGAGAAGATATTATTTATGTTGCCTCAAACGAGAAAATATTTTGATATTTGAGTTTTTTCCCGCTAGGGAAAAGACACTGACGCACATGCTGACAAAATGAACGCAAGTTATAAAACCTTCTATATCAATAAAGCGTGCACAAACAAATAAAACAGAGTCGCGTACACCACCTGCATTATTTTTGTATCCAGAAGTTTTAAGTCTCACAAAAAGAACAAATTTATGGAAAAGACTTTCAAAAATGAGACGTAAAGAACTTTTGAAAATGACATGTTGATGGGTCATATGAATGCACGTAGACCAAAGAAATAGCATGAATAGTCAGCTTAGTTATATCCAACAAACATAGAGCTACAAAAAACCTAAATCACCTAACGACATATACAGCAGATGCCATGCAAGGTACACCAACATCAACATCATCATCTCCTACACTTTATCGATTAAGTTTGCTAATTTGGGGAAACAAATGCCAAGATTTAAAGCTAAAAGTTAGTGTCTGATGGAACAGCAGATGTTTTCTGCAGTCCTGAAGCAAGAAGGCAAATCGATAGTTCTTTTCCTGGAGTCCTTCCTTATTTTTCACCGATTTGCGTAACATCAGCGCAGATACATTGCAAACAGGTTTGGTATATTGGCTTTTAGAAGCCAAAATTGAACATTTTGGCACACTTGGTTGGCGCAAAAAAAAAGTTGCTTGAAGCTTTTTCTAACAATGTGACTTTGGTGTGCCATTTTTAGACTTGTTTGGCCTCAAAAGATATTATTTGGCTCTTTTGATATTAAATTTTATCTTTAATTTTATTTTTGCGTCTTGGATATACTTGTTTGGCTTAATTCTGACCTTTTCCTAAAGGCTTTCATGCAGAATGAAAAAGAAAGTGAAAAGAAAAATCTATGATGACTGACAGAGTGGTGTAGGAACCGGGGAATTGAGGGCACGTGCCCCTCCCCCACTTTTCCAAAAAATGTCAAAAAAGCCCCTATTGAAAATTAAAAATGCCCCTCAATTACTGTGAAAAATACAATAAGAGGTGGAATTTGCGCACACTTTTTGAATATTACAAAAGTGTCCCTTTAAAAAGAAAATGCCCATATGAAACTGGCAACTTTAGTCAGTCCCATGTACGGGGGAATGTGTTCCCATTGAAAAGTGCCCGTTTCTAAAACTGAAGTACTCGTTTACTTTACTTTATTATCTACAGACTGACAGACAGGGGCGGACATATACATATGCCTTGGGAAGTGTCCCGTGCCCCCTACTTTTCGTAAGCTCCTTACACACCTGTGGCAGACCACGTGATATTTTACATATTGTAGAATTACAAAATGATTTGTTTGCTTTTCATTACATTTTATCCCTCCCAGAAAAGCTTCTGCATCCACATGTGGCCGATCCCTTTCGAAATGAATTTTCTTGACTTGATTACAGTTTGGCTTTTAAACCTCGTTTGGCTTTTTTCTAAATTTTATTTGGCCTTTTTCATACTGATTTGGATTTTGGGCTTGGAACGATCTAACAACCCCGAATGAAAGACGCCCCTCTGAAGAAGGTTCACTTAATTTGATACTTGAAGCAAAGTAATGTAGTTTGATAATAAAAGCTCCCTAAGAAATGTAGTTTGATAATAAAAGCTCCCTCCAGATTAATTATTTACCCAGAACTGTCAAACCTTTCCTGAGAAAAGTCCAACGGAATATATTTAGCGCAAAATTTTCTTGATTTCGGTGCATTACATTTCCAAGGAAGTTTCTGTCACGTCTGTATTGAATCGTCAAGATACTTGTCTGATATGGATTAGGCCCTACTAATCTTTTGGTATTGGTGTGTCGGCAGGTCGGTGGGCGTAACTTTACACAGATTATTCTTCACGAATGATAATTATTCGAAGTGAAAACATAAATTTATTTCATAATTCCAAGGAATTCCTGTTGGCTTTGTATTATTGTATTATACCTCTGTTGCTTAAGAAACGGAGCATGTCTCTCCCGTTAGTTGCGAATCCACGGTCTTCTACGGATGAAAGTCTTCCTTTACAGCTAGCGCAGAATAACCCAGGCTCGTACACTGAGCCAATCGACAATGGTACAAAGGACTCCTTTCAAAGTAAGTTGAATTCATTCATAAAATATGTTGCAGAAACAAATCGAGAAAGTTATCATCTGCGGATACAACATCCTTGGAAAATGAGGAAAAGAATATAGTTCTCCAGCCTATCTGCCTATCGTATACAGACATTGGTTTTTCGACCCACATTTCCAATTTAACAGTATCGTATCAGAGGAGGCAGAATATGTTTGAATATGAGGGGGCACAGGATCTGAGGGACACTTTCAAACTGTCGTATTTCTATAAGTACAGCAGTATAGTTTTATAGGGTGAACTTACTGGTGAAAATTACTGGTGGCTCATATTCCTTTTTCCTTTTGATTTTATTTACAGTTTCAAATATTCAAGATATTTTGGTCAAAAATTCGGTAAAATATAACAAATTTATACCAAAATCTACAAAATAATTAGAAATTGTATAGATCATAAGTTTTGATATTGCAAGAATTTAAACTTATAGATCATTAGCCAATTGTCAGATTGTATTGGTCATGAATCGGAATATATTTAATGTCTAAAATAATGTAAAAAGCAAATAAGGGTTTTTTAGATTATTATTCAGGAGGCCATCATTTTCTTGCTGAGAATGAATGTAATTCGGCATTAGTCAGTCAGTATAAATTAGACCAGATGGGCCAAATTCATTCTCAGTCTTCAGCGAGTCGATGGCAGATCTTAAATTAAAGGCGCTCCGCTATAGTGAAATTTGATGTTTGTATTACTTTCTTCAATCTGTCAATAAAAAGATAAATTATAACTGTATAGTAACTGAAGAAGGGGACTTAGATAAAATAAAAAGATATATAACGCATTTTTATCTCTGTAAAGGGACACCGTTTAATCTTGACAAAGATGGGAGAGGGCACGTCAGTTTATGTCGTAACAATGGCCCGTTTCCAAATAGTAACTTTTGACTTGCATGGCCAATTTCACAGATATCCCACTAACAAGCTAATGAAATTTTGGGTGGCTCGCATACCTGCATACTCTGGCCCTATTCTAAAGAGTTTGTTTTGTTTTTTCAATATAAAATATAAGCTATATTAACAAAAGTAGGTAAAGGCCTTTAAGTATAAAAAGTCCAATATATAGGGCTGTTGGGCCCAACTTTGTCTTTAAGTGGCGGGTGGGGGAATGGGAATTAGTGTATGCGCGAGAAGCACGTAAAATTTCACAATTTTAGTCCATTTAGAGCGATATTTGTGGTATTTTCTTTAATCAAAAGATCATATACAGTATATAGTCTTTAAAGAATTTTTTTTCAACAATTGAAAGGGCAGGTTCCATCTCTAAAACATTAAAAAGGGCACTTGTCCTCTTTGAAATGGCACTTTTGCATCTAAAAAAGGGCAATTTTCCCTCATAAAAAGGGCACTTTTCCTCTCTGAAAAAAAGCGCTTTTTAAACTTTTGAGAAAAGTGGGGGAGGACACGTTTTTCCAGTGCCCCCGTTCCGCCGCCTACGGGTAGTATAATACAAGACTACAAATCTTTCAGTTGACAAGGTTGTTCAACTTGTTCTCCCCCAGAAGAAAATATTTCTCTCATTTGTCTTCTCGTCTGATCGCCGAAAAGTATAAAAATGCAGGTATCAACGCTCGCGGTAATCGCCACAATTCAAAATCCTCCCTTTAGTCACAACTTCATTCCTACTTTTGTGCCTGCGGCATTTAATCCATATATGAAGCTTAAGGTTAAGGTTACACACTGACCGGCCTTCATTAAATTTTGTTAATTTTGTCTGTATGGTTCAGCTTAATCTGAGTTGAAATGATAACATAACGTTACCACACAAGCCACCACTGCACCTTTGGAAAGGAAAAGTGGGTGCTCTGCCAGTGACATACAGAGCACGTCCCGTGTACTAAAGGGCTGATCTTGAAATTATTAACCTGTTAAAAAGATACAGTTTTCTGAAATTGTCATTCGTACACCCTACAAATAAGTGAGTACATGTCATATGATAAGTGTGGCGAATGAATCATTTTTATTGTCCCGTTTCACGAACATAAAGTATTATACAAAGTTCACTTTACAAAATAGTTAATCATGACACAAATTATAACAAATGGAAAATAGGAAAATTATTACAAATAATCTATCAATATGTCGTACAACGGGAATTTTTCAAGAAGGAAAAAGAAATACTAACGGAAACAAAACACATACAAATAACAAATCAACAAGCCCCTCCCCTACCACCTAACCCCATCCCCCGCTTCCCCCGGCACCTATCCTGCTAGCTGACTAGTAAGTACACAACTATAAGAAAGACAACTGGTTCCACCATTCAGACATTTCCCTTTTATCATGGCTCAAATTACAATCAAGGTAAAACTTCTTCAGACGTAGGTAATATTTTATAAACTGAAGAGTAGAAGTTATGTTGGGATAACATTTTCCTATGCCTGCTATACTTGCAAGTGAAAACATAATACTTAACTATGAGAAGGTAGTCTGTCATGTAGCTCATGAACAGAGGCTCCAAAGACAAAATCTATGTCATTTACAACAGAAACAAAGCTGGTTCTTATTTAACTTGGATTCAAGGCCAGACCAAAGAGTCATTACAGACGGACTCTAATAGAATAGATGCTCAATGGTTTCTAGCTGCCAGGGACTTACAAAAGGAAGGAACAAAAGCTAGAGTTGGCTTTACCGATTTTGAAAAGGTACGTATTCACCCCAATACACGATACTGGGACCATCTAAGCTTTACATCTCTACAATTCACAAAAGGATTCCGGCATATTTCCTTCCACTTATGCATATGCATGAAAATAAATTCCCTTTTTCCACTTTAAAAGTGATTTATTTACATTGTTGACAGTGGAATACCTAATCCAAGTATTGTAAAAAAAACTTCAACCCAAATTTATTGACTTGCATAGCATGAAGAAAACATGGTCTTAGTGAGCTGTCAGGTTTTGCAGGGAAGTAAAAAAAAAATGTTTTTCGTACACTTGACAGATTTTATTAGCCCATAAAAGTCCAAAAAGTTACATTTCAAAGAATATGTTCTGATAAAATCTTTATACGAAAGAAAGGTACCATCTTTATTGAGTAAATCGTTAACACTCGTTATTTAGTAAATTTCTTGGAGAACCCGAGAAGGTTCTAAATACATGCCAAGGTAGAAACTTTTTCTCTAAGAGTGTAAATGACGTACTTTATTGTTTTTTCCATTGAGTATAACAAACACTTTTGCAATTAACTATAAAAATATTGTTATACCACAGTCAGACAGTGGCTGATTGAGAATAGAACAAGCATCACTGCCCATACTACAATATGCATAAGGAAAATCACTAAAGAAGGAAAACACTTCTTTCCAGAAGGGATTCTTCACTGCTTCTGAAACTTTACCAAGATAAGCATTCCCATTCATCCAAATTGCGTTGGACTAGTGTTATACTGCATAATTATAGCATTAACCCAGTCATAGCTACCGCGAAATAATTGACATAACCCTGTAACCAGGCGATCTTTATAGACCTTTAATGGTAAGTTAAATCGGTCATTTTTACTCCTCCTCCATCATATGAATTCACGAATTGTTTTCTGCCTATTATGTCCGGACCTCCATTCCACACAAACCAGACAAACTTATAAAACATGTCATTTATATTTGTAATAAAACAACCAGGAGGGTTCGGTAACAGAGATGCCATGGACTTAAGCCGGGATTATCAATAAAGAAAGATTTAATAACAGCAACCTTTCTTATAAGACTGTTAAGTAGCGTTTTGACCACGCACTTATACCCTGTTTAACTGTCTTTTTATAATTGAACTTGACCATCGCCTCTAAATCGTTTACAGAGAATTAGGTTATGCCTAGCAAGTTGGTTTGGTTATAATAAATATTTAACGAGGGGTAATCCCCACCCCCATATTTTTGTTTTTACAAGAGAACCAATACCAGTAAACCGGAGACCTTGCAAAACAAAGATAAGTTATCGAATCTAATTACCAAAATTTGTTCAAATCTATACAGCTGTACAGTAGAAAATCGTATCTTCAGCATATCGAATAATCTTATATTCTTTGTTACCTATACAATTCCTTTATTACTATGATCACCCTTTACAATCAAACTTAAAATATCAGCACACAAAATAAAAACGTATGGTGATAATGGGTGCCCTTCTGCAACCTTTGTGTAAAGAAAATTTGTCTGAAAACCAACCATTCAAATTCACCATGGAATAAGCCTATTTATACAGCGCTTAGACTGTTTGAACTAATTTATGAAAGGACCAAAATGAAAGAACTCGAGCATTTTTTCTTTCAACATGTTCAACTGTTCAATGAAAGAATGAGATAAATGATCATACAGTCCGGCAGTATGCCTATTAATGGGAACATAAATGTTCCTATAAATAGGAGCATTTTTTCTACATGGAAGCCGCCATTTTGTGATATTTCCCAAGATACTTTGCTATCCTAACGCTAAAGCCTTATGCAATGTTACAAATTTAAAATAAATCTGGGAAAAATATCTTTGCTAGAGGAAACTTAATAAAACTCATGAAAATACATTCATTACTGTCATGGCTATAACTTTCCCCTTCCCATTTGATATGTTCACCACGCCGTTTTTGAAATATTAGAAATGATAGATATTAAAGCTAGGCTTTTTGGTGCGAAATAGCCATTATGAAAATTCAATTATTTTTCAACACAATGATTTTTAACATTTTCAAGTACATAAATTAGAAACTATGACATTTTATCGTAAACTTCTAAACAATATGACTATTACTTCAAAATTCTCGTGTGTTATAAATGTTCCTATATTAATATGCATGCTGCCGGACTGTCATAAGGCTTTTTGCAACAGTTAAAACGTACCCTGGTAAGTTTTCATAATGAAAGTAGTTTATAATGTCGTAAACTAATCTAACACATTCTCCTATATGACGACCTTGCATAAAACCTTTTTGATAGCAGGTATTAATAGTGGCAACTTTCTTTAAGTCTATTAGAAATGCAAAGAGAGGCTAGCTTGTAAGAAACATTAATTAAAGAGATAGGGCGCCAGTTATGGATCAAATGACGAGCCTTGTTACGCTTCGGAATTCAACAAATTATGCCATGCCTTTGCACAATAATCGATAAACAACTAGATATATAACCATAATTGAGAGACCTTAAAACAAAATGCGACATCATTCCAAAATACCTGATATAAATCAGGTGTTTAGCCGCCAGGGCCTGGTGACTTATTATTCTTTAACTTTCTAACAGCACTATTTAGTTCAGCCATACCTAGTTCACCCTCTAAAAAAGCAGATTCCTGAACAAAAAGGCGTCCTGTTGTCTCAGGTAAAACTTTATGCAAAGAGAAAGGAACCACCTTACGATCCCGTGAGTAAAGATTTTTATAAAAGTAAAATACAAAATGAGATATATAATTTATCTCAGTCAATAACGTGTTATCACTGGATTCTAAGCATGCAAGTTGACATTGTGCTTTTCTAAACTTAAAAAGTATTTCGAAGGCTTTTCATTATCCTCTATCAATTAAACACGTGATCTAATTATTGCTCCTTCCATTTTTTCTTTTTTCAATTCACATAAATCGCTGTTTAAAACAGCTATCTGATCCTGAATTTCCCCTTTGTTTTGGCCTGTGCTAATTTCATTTTCAAGAATGATAATGGCATGCTGTATGTCGTGCTTTTTATGTTGACGTATCTTGTTGACATGTGAAGAGTACGAAATAGCCCTCTTATATCTTGTAACAAAATTTCATAAAACAGCTGATCATTAATAAGAAATTGGACGGACATTCGAGTAGCCAATATCCCTGATATCTGTTAAATTAGTTATGTTATCAGGTTATACGGAAAACAAGCATAATCAAAAACACATTCATTTATGCAATTCTTAACTAGATTGATATGGTTCTAAACTTTAATAGAAGGTAATTATTGAATTTCCAATAACCTTTACCCCTATCGTAACGTAATAGGTTAAGGGTAATCCAAAAATAGAGTGATCTTAGCGGTAACCTGGAAGACTATTCGAACTAGCATGACAGTTCATGAGATCGTCAGAAATTAAAAAGAAATCAAGGCGCGCCATCTTAACAGGGTCAGTACGCCTCCATGTACAGATGTATATTTTCGTGAATGAGCCTCCATATATCTTTCAGATCTAAGCTATCGATGATATCTAACACATTTAGCCTGACCTTGGGGTTGTTCAGATTAACATAATTATAGCTATCTATGACAGGATCTAAATTCCGATTCCATTCGCCAACTAGAATGAAAAAATAATTGATATAATCCTTGCAAATACTAACAAGATTCATAAAAGTCGGGATCGTCATTGTTTGGTCCATGAAGCGTATGTAGCACAATATCAAAACCATTTACTATAACATATAAACAAATATAGTTACCACAAAGATCACAAGTAACACTAGACCAAAAAAGTAAGGGCGCTTGTTTTTGCGAATTTCACAAATGTATCATCCACAACAGATCAATAAACTGTATGCCTCCATAGCCCACAGGCGACGTGAGGGATAAGGTCACTAGAATATTCATATTAACCAGACAATTGTAATATCGTTGCATGTCAAATAAGCATTTGATTTTTTGGGAGACCCTAAAAATATGCCCTCACTTTTCGGTCTAGTGCTCCTTTAATCTCACTACTGAAATTGTCTCTGAAAAGAATCGCATTACCTTTTGAATTGCTTGAACCATGACTAATAAAGCAATCCCCATCCCACTCTTGTTGAACTTTGCGCCAATGGATTTGTCCCTGTGGACGTCTTGTATGCAATAAATATCACACCGTTTATCCTTAAGGTATTGGAAAATAAATCAAAACGCTTGGAACGGTCCCCAAATACTCTACAATTATTGGAAGCAATTCTTACATTATTTGTCATATTTACTAACAATATCCAATTCTATAATGACTGAATGAAAAGTAAACATATAATAGCACATATAATAGCACATATATATATATATATATATATATATATATATATATATATATATATATATATATATATATATATATATATATATATATATATATATATATATATATATATATATATATATATATATATATATATATATATATATATATATATATATATATATATATATATATATATATATATATATATATATATATATATATATATATATATATATATATATATATATATATATATATATATATATATATATATATATATATATAAATATATATATATATATATATATATATATATATATATATAAATATATATATATATATATATATATATATATATATATATATATATATATATATATATGTATATATATATATATATATATATAAATATATATATATATATATATATATATATATATATATATATATATATATATATATATATATATATATATATATATATATATATATATATATATATATATATATATATATATATATATATATATATATATATATATATGTATATATATATATATATATATATATATATATATATATATATATATATATATATATATATATATATATATATATATATATATATATATATATATATATATATATATATATATATATATATATATATATATATATATATATATATATATATATATATATATATATATATATATATATATATATATATATATATATATATATATATATATATATATATATATATATATATATATATATATATATATATATATATATATATATATATATATATATATATATATATATATATATATATATATATATATATATATATATATATATATATATATATACACACAGTACACAAAGTTGTTATGTGAGCGAAACGTGACGTGAGGAATAAGTGAAACTTTCTCAACCCTGAAAAGGAAAAACAAAAAAACAATTAAATCCCAGTCGGGCGAAAGCAACTTGCCCCGGCAACGTTTTGTGCTATAACTATGACAAGAGCCACATTCATCTATAACTGTGGATTATCTTTTTATAGGTATGGGCAAGGAAGAAGTTCTGAAGTATTCCAGTACGCCATTTTGGAAGGCTCTCCGTTTCACTTGTTTGATCGTTATCGTCGCTGGCTGGTTGGCAATGTTGGGAGCGTCCATAGGACTTATCATCGTCTCTCCAAAATGCCTGCCGTGGTGGCAAACCTCGGTTGTCTACCAGATCTATCCTCGGTCTTTTAAAGACAGCAACGGTGACGGGGTTGGAGATATTCAAGGTAAGTTACACAATCTGGTTGCAGACCATATGCATCTTATCTTGAATATATAGGGCTTTTGCCATGGGCGGCTCACCATAGGGGCAAGGGGAGGCAATTACCCCGAAAGATTTCAAGGCATTGTTTTTTTTGCAATTATGTATACAAATATGCCTGAAATATATGAAAATTGAGAAAAATGTGTATCCTTCCCCCTCCCCCACAACCAAGTTTTGCTTCTCCAACAAGAATATGTTACCTATGTCTATCCTCTTTGCCGTTGATGACATAATAGTGTGATTGTAATGATTCAATAGTCTTGTCAACTGGGCGACAAAATAATCTCCTATAATTCCAAAATAATGTGAATGAAAACTTCAACAATCTCATGATCTTATCTCATTTATATATGGCCTACAATGCCCTACATGTATGACGTAAAACGTATTGTTTTTATAAAAGTAGAAAATATATTCTATTTAGTTCCATTTATCAAGTTAAGTGGTTAATGCCAGTATGATTGAAGATAAGTTTTCGCAAAATACTCTCCTGTGATATGTTTTTTTTTTTTGCCTGGACCATATATCAAACTAAAGAGTTATATTTTCAACAAATCTTTTTGTCGCCTATTGCGAATTTTCATTAAAGGCTTCCTTGTGAATAACTTCTCTCTGACGTTACCATTTTTACATTCAGTCATATATCGGAAGTATTTAAACTTTAAGCAAATTTAATACTTTTACACCCAGTATTTAATTGGTTTCTCGGTCGCTCTCACAACATTTGCATAAGATATGCAAATTGTTTCCTAAGATTTAAAAACGCTGTAAAATTGTCAATTTTTAGCCGATTTTGTATGGAGATTTTCGCAACTGGTGTTTTTTAATAGACTTTAAAGCAATTCAGCTAATTTTGCTTCCACAAGTCCATATGCCTTTAAAATTTTGAGTCAAATTTATTCGTTCGTTTTTATACTTACGAGAAATTCTGATATAAAAAATTGTATCAATTGTTCAGGAATCATCGATGAACTGGAATACATTCAGGATCTTGGTGTCGGCGCCATCTTGCTTAATTCCATTTACAACTCTACCCAACAAGACTTGGGATATGACGTCACGGATCTCAAAGCAGTTGACAGTACCTTTGGTACGAAGGAAGATTTTGAAACCCTTGTCAGTGAAGTTCATGATAGGGGTAAGACACATTATGTAAATTTACATTCGAATATAAAACTTATGTATTTGTATATATAGTATAATGTATAATATTTTTCACCAAGGTGAGATCTCGACATGTCATTCATGAGATAGCTCTCCCCGAATGAGTTACCTTCCTATGCAGCTTTATAACAACTTCGTAATGTTGCCATACATTGCAGGAGCAGTCCTTATTAACGTCATCAATTTGTTGCCAGGTAGCTTCTACTCGCCGTAATAATATAACAGAAAATTTCGGAATAACACTAAATTGATAATTAGTATAAATATGTTTTAAGGGTTTATTAATATATTGATTCAAAGATCTGCTAAGCAGTATAAGCATTTAAAAGGGACAAGATTAACGTTGACAAACTATTTCATTGAAAGGTTCAACATCCTAGAAGTATTTATATGGTGCACTCTATTTATTGTTGATAATTACGTATGGTGATGTCGTTCCTTTGACAAATTAATACTTAATAAGTTTTAAAAAACAAAAGGCATTTATTTTTCAATGCTTGGGCTTTACATGTTTATATACGCTCTGTGATGATCAGCTAAGTTTTATCTACTGATACACAGAAATTACAACGACCATATTGACACTTGATTTGCCAATGACAAACACTAGGTATAGAGGCAGCAAAGTGCCTATGGGGTTTTAAGAGCAACTACGGGGGTGGGGATATTATGCATATAGGAATAGAGGTGTGTAAATAAAGTGTTTAAAATTCGCCCATATGAAGTTCGGTATCCTTGCATCCTTGAGGCGCTTTACTTTTAATCAAACGAAATAACCATACGGAATTATTTTCATTTTTGTGTGTTTTTCTCTACTTATAGGAATGAAAGTAATTCTAGACTTCATTCCAAATCAAGCAAGTCTTGAATCAGAGCATTTCACGAAGAGTCAAACCGAAGAAGAATACAAAGATTACTTTGTATGGTCAGCAAGTCCAAATAATTGGGTAAGTAATACCGATTGCCCGCGATTGGTACCTGAATATTCTTATATATATTTTTCATCTCTATTTTTAAGCTGTTATATTGATGGCCAAAACTGCCAAATCATGCCAATATTGTGCCCCGACATCCACAAGATTGCTACTTGCAGCGCCCTCACTTATATTTCTTAAATAATGCACACGCTGTGCCCGCTTAAACCATTCCCGAAATAAATTTCGTACGTACAGTGAATGTATAATTGTACACTGTATGTAATGAGTGGAGGGTAGTGACGCGTATATTTTCGGTGGCTTTGAGATATTCGATTTTCTTACATGTGGAAAAATTGACCATCGCTGATGTAAGGGCGCGAATCTTTCATGTGGACGTGCTCTGGGCGTATTTGAAGGTAACGAATGATATGCTGCTTAACATGGATAAGCAAAGAATTACACCATCTCTCCACTCCTTCGGCTGCTTTTGACAAGGTTAATCACAGTGTCCTCCTAATTGTACTGCAGAATCAGATTGGGGTTAAAGGAACGGCATTAGATTGATTCCGTGGCTATTTGCAAGGGAGGAAAATAAAAGGTTTGGGTACATCAGTCCTTTTCTGAGGAGCTTGATCTCCCATTTGCTGTCCCACAAGGGAGCTGTGCGAGCCATGTAGCATACAATTTGTGTGCAAGTACTTTAAAGGAATTAAGGAATACATTGCCACCAATACTAAAAAAGAAGCGAGAGGTGACCATTATCTGATTATATTGTACACAGACGACCATGCATGCTTCTGACTCTTCCAAAGCAAATAATCATGAGGATGAGAGATATTGTATTAACTGATTAAGGTTCTTGAAGATTGTGCAAAAACTATCTCAAAATAGATGAATGAGAATAGATTTAAATTGAACAATAGTAAAACTGAGTATATCAAATTTACCAATAAATGTCAAATTAAGAAATGTGTTACTAAGAGTATATAAATGATGTACATTTGGAGTATGGCTGGATACCTATAAGTGAAATATGTAGAGGTGCTATGTACAACATGTATCGTATAAGGGTATTACGTAGCTATTTAGATAGACAGTCCTTAAACAGTTAGTACATTCTTTGGTCATTTCTGAACTGGACTATTGTAATAGGTTACATTATTATACAGCCTCCCAAATCTTACATAATGAAATTACAACGGGTTCAAAATTCTGCTGCTAAACTGATCCTAAAGTAAATTGTTTTAAAGAATTGCATTGGCTTCCAATAAATTCAAGCATACTTTTTAGATTTGTATGTATAAGTACCGTCCTACAAATGTATAAATGGCTTAGCTTCTCAGATTGAGGTTGTGAAACAACATATCACGTAATATCAACACAAAGGAGAACTTTTGGGGATCGCGCTTTTTCTGCGCAGCTGTAGGATGATCCGGGAATGGAACAAGCTATCAACTGACATTAAAACTAGTAATTTTAACATTTTCAAAAACAAACTAAAAACTCATTTTTTTCATGTTTTTCAGTAATTTTGCTCTAATAATTTAGTTGGTTTTAAGCAAGTGCCACTGATTGCATATTTGAGGAAGTGAGCGCAATATAATAATATTTTGTTATAAATTCCTCCCAGTAAAGCCCAAATTAAATATGCTGGTTGATTACCTGATATCTATTTACGCACGATGGGCAGTTTGATCATGAAAGCTGGTTGATATCCTGATATTTAATCATGCACGATGAACAGTTTGATCATGATAGCTGGTTGATATCCTGATATCTATTCATGCACGATGAACAGTTTGATCATGATAGCTTGTTGATATCCTGATATCTACTCATGCACGATGAACAGTTTGATCATGATAGCTGGTTGATATCCTGATATCTACTCATGCACGATGGGCAGTTTGATCATGATAGCTGGTTGATTACCTGATAAATATTCATGCACGATGGACAGTTTGATCATCAAAGCTGGTTGATTACCTGATATCTATTCATGCACGATGGGCAGTTTGATCATGAAAGCTGATTTATTACCTGATATCTAATCATGCACGATGGGAAATTTGATTATAAAAGAAAATGCCTGAGGGGAGCTTGTAATACTGAGGGTGTAACATGGCACCTTGATGTCTTTACAACAAATTTTAAAATCATGAAAAAATTGCATCTTTTTTTAGCTATAACCTACAAAATTACAATGATTTACACCAACACAATACAAGTATTAGAACTGAAGATAACATCTTCTATGAGCCAAGACCAGAGGTGCTAAAACAAAAAAGTTAAAACATTTTAAAGGCCAAAAAGTGAATTTTGTGTTCCATTTTATAATCTCATCCCAACACTCTGCGCAGCTGTATTGGTTGAGCTAAAAATTCTTTCAAATAGGGCTTTTTGATCAAGAATGCGAGCCTGCCCAAATTTCATTAGTCAGTTAGTAGAGCATCTTTGAGATGGGTCATGCAAGGCAAAACTTACTTGGACCCGGGCCATTGTCATGGCATAAACTGACGTGCCCCCATCTTCTTTTAAAAGTTTAAAAGGTACCCCTTAACAGAAATTAAAAATAAAGCGTTATTTAAAATATGAACCTATATTTAAGTCCCTTATTATAATTGATCTTTTTATTGACAGATTGAAGAAAGTAACACAAACATCAAGCAAAATACCCCAAATTTCACTCGTAGAGCACCTTTACCAGTTTAACAGTTTACTTAAGCTGTTTAGGTTTTGAAAAAGAAACATACAATGCCCTTGCCACTGACTCGTTGAAGATTGGGTGTGAATTTGGGCAATCTGGTCGAATTTCAGAATTTATACTTAGTGATATACCGAGTTACATTTAGGCCCCTATTCTCAGCAAAAAAAAATGATGGCCTCCTGAATAACTATAAGAACCCACTATTTGCTTTTCACATTATTTAAGACATCAAATATATTCCGATTCATGATCAATGCAAATTTATAAGTCTTATTTCTTCCGATTTTAAGACTTATGATTTATACATTTTTAATTTTTGTAGATTATAGTATAGAATTGTTTTATTTTACCGAATTTTAGACCTAAATATCTTGAATTTTCGAAACTTTAAATTAAAAAAAGAAAGGAAAATGGGTCACCAGTAATTTTCAGAAAAGCTAAAAAATAGAATTTCTAATAGGGGGAGGGAGAGGAGGAGGGGGCGAAGATTGACTCTATAAAGCTACATGCAAAATGCGAGTTGGAAAGTGCCCCTCATATCGTATGCCCCCTCCCCCAGATTCAAGCAACTTCCGCCGCCCCTGTGCTCATGCATTAAACGAGGATTTAGACCTGTTGAGTCTCATTATTTTGAAAACTGCCAAATATGCTATGAACAAATTGTTTCATTATGGACATGGCTGAACCTTCAATGGCAATGGACTCCTAGAAAGACACTTCTTTGATTTTCTAATGCGAAGTTTACTAGTTTCATATTATCTTAATAATTTCTGAACACGTCTAGGTGAGTGTGTACTCCGGTTTAGCGTGGACTCTGGACGAAACTCGCGAAGAATATTATCTTCATCAATTCTCGAAATATCAACCAGAATACAATTTACGAAACGAAAAAGTCACCAAATTTTTAGAGGTATGTATAATCGATCACGATAATCTTGTATGCCCTCTTAAAAGAAATGGTCAGATTTAATCATAGTATCGTCAGCTTTAATCATGATTATGGTCAGCTATATATATAGACCTAACTATCAAAATTAAGTATAAATTTGACCATAATATGGTCAAATGTGACCATAGTTGTTGGTGCAGTTGACCATGTTATGGCTAAATTTGACCATTTACTTATTGATAACTTGATCTTTATATTTATCAAAACAATTAATCAATAGAGTTTAAACTATAGCATGTTTAGTTTTAACATTTATAATATGGCTGATCAAAATTTACATTATTCTTCATTTTATGCACAATGCGGAATGTATGAAAAGAAGACAGCTCAAAATCTTTATGAAATCCATTGAATTTTATTCCTACATTTCGCAGTTTCAAATCCTTGAAAAATTCGAACGTCTTTTGCATTTAGATATTGAGTAAATATATTGTTAAGATCCAAAACGTCCTTCGCTGCCAAAGTTGTTCAAATTGTTGTCAGCCAAGAATTGATGCCACGCTGTTATCTTTTTAATGTTTATTACTTCTTCTATTGATTTCACTTCTTCTTTTTTTTGACCCGCATATTGGCCAGATCGGACACATTTTGATCAATTGCACTTAATCTATTCCATATACCAGTCAGAAAATGTCAAAAAATTCATGAACGATGAAGGCGGTGGTAAATCCATGCAGCCATATAGATAATTACAGACATATATTGTCCAACTAACATAGGATTCATATATGGAGATACAACTGTAATTAGACTAAATCACGTATATAGCTGTATAGGCAGAGCGTGGATCCCTATTTGTTCACGCAGGAAGAGTGGCAGGGTAATTTCCCACGATCAGAATTTATACCAAAAAGTCGGAAAATGGTTCATTTTGATACAGGAAATCGAAAAATTAAATGTTTTTAATGCTTCTAGGAAAAATGTAGCCAGGCCATGACACTACAGGAATGCATTTTGATGAAACCAATCACCAGGGCTTCTAACATCATAACGACTTGTATTATCAGTAATATTTGATGACGTATGATTTTATATGCATACAGGAAGCTCTTGATGAGTGGTTTGTGACAGGCGTAGACGGGTTCAACATTCAGGGCGTACGTTATCTTTACGAGGACGAAGAACTACACGATGATCCTGAAAATGAAGACTTTACCGGCCCGACTGACCCACTGGTGAGAAGCTTGGGCATAATATGAGAGTAAAATAACTAGGCTAGTAGTAGGCCTAATGACCTATTAATCACATATTAATCACGCGATATACATTTGATGTTTAACAACTAACTGACTAACATATACAGTAGCGTAGGAGCAGAGCAGTGGAGGGGGAGGGGTGGGGTTGCTAAATTTCCTTCATTTTTTGTGAAATGGCTTTCATTTCCGGGAACTTTTCTTTACTTAAGATATTCAAATGTTGCCAAATTTTGCAAAAATTTCCAATAATTTTACGACCCCCAGCCCCCTCTACAAATAGTTTTATCGTGATAAGACACTCGTTCATTTTGTAGGTTTTTTGTGACAAATATAAAATTTGGTTTCCAATGTCAAATATCTTCCTACTTCGCTAGTATCAGAATACAGCCAGCTGATCGGACAGGGTGCCGGGTTGCGGCGGATTCATTTTCACCACGAAGTTTTCGTATTCCCCAATTAAGGTCTAAACAATTTCTTATCTCATTACCCACATATACATATATGTGGGGATGAGATAATATAGTCACTTTGCTGTATAGGCAAATAACTGCCTATACCTTCTTATACTACATGGCCACCCCTTGATATTAGGGGGCTGGTGGGGCTCACCAGAGGGTCTCATATGATAACCTCATATTAGGGATTAGGGGTTATAGGTTTTGGAACGGGACAAAATTTGGTAAAATTTGGGGGTGTTGTTTTGTTTACATTGAATAACTTAGGTTACTAAGGACTTTTGAACTCTTTGAGCTTTTCCCTTTTCAACCAGCTATATCTGAAGCAAATACGTATTACTCACATGTTCAACCAAAAATACAATAAACACAAAAAAAAAGGTATAGAAAACGAACCTGTCAGATGTGTCACCTTGATTTGCATACAATGTTAAAAGGACAACAAAACCCACAAGAAAACTTGAGCCTCGACAATATTATGACAAGACACTATTTCACACAGAATTGAACATTACCATTCTTGCTTCAAACTTGTTATTACTTATCAATCTACCATTCTGAATGAAGAATATTTTACGTTTTCTTAATTTTCAGCAATATGACAGTCTCTTACATTATTATTCATCTGAGTACAATAGCCAGCAACACGACCTGTTGATAGGTTGGAGAAAAGGAATCTTTTACCAGTACTCAACAGCAGGAACCTACAGGTTAGACAATCGCTACCATAAATGATATGATAATCTCAATCAGCTTGTGCTCTGTATTAATTAGAATTGATTAAAAACATATTTCAAAACTAATTACCGAATATCGTGCATAGTCCTTGGGCTTTTGAGCGTGTCATTTTGACCCACCAAGGTATACTTAAGTTAGGGAAGTCATGTCAACATGCATACAATTTTGAGCAGGTCCGCTGGCAATAAGATGTGTCAATACAGAGCCGTGTCGCACCTTCACAGCCCCCCAACGAAAAAGAAAAAAAAAAAAAGAAAGAGAGAAAGAAAAAAGAGTGGTCCTTTTCAAGGATATAGTCAAGTTATGCTTCAAAATTTCAAATATGGTACCCTCTGACTGTCTGAGGCAGTCTCTGAGATGTGCTGTTATATTGTGGCTGAAAGTCAGATATGTTAGGCTTCTTGTTTTTGAAGTGTTGAACACCGAATACATTTTTTCGGTACTTCACTTTTCGCCTGATTATTGCGCAATCTGGGCGCGTAAAAAGCTACATCATACATTCACCCTAATTAAGATAATTGTTCTTTACATATCTTTATTATCTTTATTTTCATCTTTTTTGGGGGTTGCTTTCCAGACTTTTAGGGCAAGAAGGTTTTTTATGTCCTTTTCGATTATCAGTTCCACCATATGGGGCAAAAATCGCGCCAATGAGAAAAAAGCTCCTTAAGACATATTTTTCAGAAGTCATTCTCCCTTCCGAGAGCGAATTCACACTTCAAAACCAAAATTAAGTAAAATGAACAAAAACCAGATGTAAAAGAGGTCTGGACCTCTCATTTAAATGTAGGAAGTTAAAATAAAATGTTAGCTTTAGAGATATCATGAAATAACTAAATTTAAAATATCGGATCATGGCCAAAATCACTCATATAATTTCAACAACATCCCCCCATGCACCTTTCAATGTTGCGCGCCTAAAAAAAATATAGAGGGGGAGCGGGATTTGTCCCAAACACTTCTGGCCATTACTGCAGATAGTACTTTCCTACAAGCCTTCTAAGCAGACCCGTAGCCAGGATTATTCTCCAAGGAAGGGGGTGGTAGGGGAAGGGGGCACAATCACTTCAAGAGGAGACGGGTAAATTCTCCATGTACCCTTGTCAGCTTGTTGTATATTTTCCTGTTTGATTTTACGCAAGGGAGCACAGACCTACCGCCGTCACCCTCGCAAGCTGGCAAGGGGGCACGCTTGCTACGGGCCATGCTTCCAAGTTCATCACATGAGAATTTTGAGATAGTTTATATCACCAAATCATCTAATCTTAATATCATAGGGTTATGCTGGCTGACTCGATGAGCAACGTGTCATATGCGCAGTCTTACTATGGCACCAAAGATGACCCAGAGGTAGACTTGCCGATGAATTACAATCTCCTTCAGCTCGGGAATACAGAGGGTAATGGGGGATACGTAACAGGAAACGAAATAAAAGAGCTAGTAAACGGGTGGATGAGTGACTTGCCCTCTGGAAAATGGCCCAATTTCCAAGTGAGTCTGGTAATAGATCTTTTTAAACTGAGTTTAGCCGAAAGTGATTTCTTCAGTACTTCGACTAATCAACTGCTGCAGAATTTGTTTCTTTAAAGGAAAGGTATCGTCTAATAAATACATTCAGAAGTGAACACCGCCGTGCTGGGAACGTTACTTCCGGTTTTCAATTTCCCCTATTGATTGCGAGAAATCTGCGATTTTATCGAGCACATATCCACCGGACCGAATATAGGGGCTTTATGTGTTCATGGCCGTACAGTCTGAGGTGAAAGGGAGAGGGGAGGGAGGGGGGGCAGCCAGAGACTGATCTAAGTCTGGAAAACAATCATGCCCGACTCGGAAAGATATCGGAGTCATGCCCTTCCGACTCAGAGTGTTGACAACATGATTCTTGGGCACCGATCTTAGTCGGGCAGAGAAGTAAAATGTCGGATACACTGTTTAAATCATAGATATAACTGTATAATATATGATTCATGCCCGATTCGGCTAGATATAACAATCACATGTCCCTCCCAAATTGGTATGTTGCAGACAACATGATTCTCGGTTTATCAATCTTAATAGATCTGAAATATATTGATGTCAAAGTGGGTGAACCAGGGATCTTGATAACGTTATTTCTCAAAAAAGTTAAGAGAGGAATCAGGACCTCTCCTGATATTACGTTGCTTTGCCACTGGCTGACTGGTCGGATATACTGGAATGGGAATCGTGCTCCGAATCGACTAGGTATCAAAATCATGTCCGCCCAACTCGACATGGTGATTCTAATGAAGGAATTTATCCTCCCACACATTTTAAATCCTGAACCCGGATAACAGGGACAGACTGGGACTGGTTTTGAATTTGTTTGCAAGAACACTCATAAATTAAACAGTTTAATTAGTTTAGTCGATAATCGGAATTAGGGGGTGCCCGCGGTGCAAGGAGAGAGCATTTCTCTTACACTTTTTTTCAGTGGGTGATTTTTTTGTATATAGTCTGTCTTTCTGTGTAATTTTATGATTTTGCCTCCTTTTTATAGGCAACTTTTACGGTGGTTTTCACCCAATTTCAGAGGGCAGGTGGAAAAACCCCGTCCATGGTTCTGCTGATGCATCTATTTGCCTATACGACGGGTCCAACATTTTCATGAGAGGAAAGACTGTTGTGACTCATTGAGATTCCTTTTTTTTGTGTGTTAAATTGTGTACGCAAAATTGGCGGAAAACTACCAGTACAGTATGCTGATAACAATTTTTTTTGATCGATTCCGATTACTGGAATATGTTCAATAATATTTTGCCCTAACTTTTTTTATTTCAAGGTGAAATTTCTTCCCTACTTTTTTGGAAATTGAATTGTTGCCACTTTTGTGTCTTGGTATTCAGTTGTTTTGCATTTTTGGGGCATCAAAATCATGGCAAGAAATATTCAGCGCATCTGGGGACTTACCCCTTGTACCCTACAGGGTTTCGACCCTACACCCTACTATTGCGCCTGAATATTTTCTGAATATTTTTTAGAGAAGTAGTCTGGTAGTAGATTTTATCGTTGGAATTTTTTTCTTTTCATCAGTTGAATTTTGAACGTTGAGTTTGATTTTGGGGCATCAAAAGTGAACAATCTTTAGAGCTTTCTGGGGCTTCGCCCCTAGATCACATTAGGGCCCTTCAATGGGCCACGGGACCCCACGCTATTACGCATAATACTGCCTTTGGCTACTGTGCGCCCCCTCCCTCCCCCTCCCCCAACCAAAAAGTCGGGTGAAGCCACTGTTCAAAATTGAATGTTTATTCACAGATTCAATGCGATTTTTTCCTTCGTAATAGGTTTTCGAGTCGGGCAAAAAGTCACAGCCCCCTGAGTAAGATGGCCCCGTATGGCCGTTCATGTGTCGTTGATGATAGCATCACAAATAAATTTCTTGCAATCAATAAGGAAAATTGGAAACCGGAAGTGACGTTACCAGCAAAGCGGCCTTAACTTCTGAATGTATTTATAGGACAATACTTTTCCTTTAAGAAACCAATCAGTTGCAATTGCTGGAGAAATAGTTGTAAACAAAATGTCGGGTGTATATTATCTTCATATATATACTGATATATAAGTTAACGCACATATTGTTCAATTACGTAACAAACCCTGCATAAATTGCAGACGGCCTTGTAATATTATTTATAGATTTGTTTTCCGAAAATTGCCGATTCAGGTTTGAAAGGTCTATAAAAATGTTTAGAACGTCAGATGTACATTTTGTTTCCTTTGTAGTTGTTGTTTGTTATACTTTTATCCATGTTTCGAACAGAAAGCATCAACACAATAAATATACATTAAAAACAGGGGTGGCGTATAATACACATATACTTGAACTTCCGACATTGTGAGGACAAGGAGGTACCACTTGGGTGAGGGGTGTTGACTATACCAATCTGTCATTTTTGGACCAAATTTTTTCGTCAATTGAACAACATTCATCAAAATCACCAATTCATAATCATCGCATCACGAGTCTCTCTGCGTGACGGTGACATGACCAATATGAAACAGAAATTGATCAAATGTTATACAAGCCCACTCAATATCAAATTTGCATCCTTTATTATAAATAATTTGCTAAATGTGGTTCGAGTCTCCAAGTAAATTCTCGTGCCCGCCACCACAATGGGCTCACCTTTTACAACCACCTATGGCAGTATGGCCACTGATGACAAGTGTGTGATGGAAACTTGGTAGGGTGGGTGAGGGTGAGTCTCGGTTGATCAGATCAGGGAGGTACCGATCCTGGTCAGACTTATAAAAAGGACAGTTGTAACTACAAACGTTCAACTTCATTTTTTTTTTTTTTTTTAGGTTTGGTTTAATTTGTTGATGTGTAACATTTTAAAGTCACAATTTCATATTTTTTCTGTTGTTATTCCACCTTTACAGCTTGGCAATCATGAGTCTCGAAGAATTACAAGTCGGCTGAGTTTAACATACACCAAAGCAGCAAATATACTTTTACTCACCCTACCAGGAACTCCTCTATGTTACTATGGTGATGAACTTGGAATGCAAGATATTAAAATCGAGTCCTTTGAAGAAGTTGTAGACATCAAAGGAAAAAATGATGAGGTAAAGAGTTCTTCTTAGTTCTCTTTTCTAGTATGGTACCCAGTGATGTCACTACAGGGGAAAGTGGGGTATGTTTTCCCCACAAGATTACGTTACCCCGATTTCCCCCCAGAAAGTTTGTACAGACTACATATTTTGTCCGATCTAGAGGCCAATCATTGGAATGTGCCTACCATTGAAATATGCCCCGTTAAGCAATGCCGACCCTCCCTTCCCCCTATCTGCAAATCTGTATAAAAAATACCTCACCTTTATCTTTCCCTTTACCCCAATAGCATGTTTGCACCAGTGGTATATGGATTATGTTAAGTCATAAAATTTGTTTAATTTTCACAAATCAAATAAAGTGACAATTACATTGCACTATAATTCACCCTCTGTATTTGCTATTCACACCAGGTGAATTGGGAAACGAAGACACGAGATCCGCAGCGAGCACCAATGCAGTGGACCGGTGACGCATATGCTGGCTTTTCAACGGGAAAACCCTGGTTGCCTGTCAATCCAGACTATGTCTTTCATAATGTTGCTGTGAGTCGTATTTGATTCTACTGGCCATGTTAGTGGCATAGGCAATATCTAAGGGCAATTATTTCATCCAGCCGGGATCAAATACATCTGTTTGTAAAGAATGGAAAGGAAACGTTTGTGATGATTGAATGAAAGCCAAATAATTGGTGATTAAAATTGTCTTGTTCCACTATTAAGCGTAAGGGCATGCCGGGCAAAGTTTTTTTTTTTTAGTGGAGGGGGGGGGGGGGGAGAGGGGGAGTGGGGATGGGCTGTCAATTTTTGTCCAAATAAAATAAATACATACAAAGGTCACCCACACAATTTTTGCTGTGGGGAAAAAAAATTGTCAAAAAAAAGGTATTTACCACCATCTGACCATTTTCTACATGACAGCAGAGAAATTGAAAAAAACAAAAACAATTTTGTAGTATATTTTTGGTAAAAGTTGCCATGAAATTTTTGACGACGTTCATATTGCACGAATGTTTCTAACATTGTTGCCCGAATATATGTAGCATTTTTCTTTCGCCCATGGATATTTTTTGCCAGAATATAGGCCTATCTAACATTTATTGTCAAAATGGGTATCTTTTGCCTGAATATATCTAGCGTTTTTGTATCTTTTCATTCGGCAACAGCCCTCTTCGTCCCGCCTCATACCACTATGGTTCCACTAGCAATGAGTTCCCCCATTCCAAACCTTGCCCCAGGTCAATTGGCAGTTCTACGCAAGGGTATGCTACTCAGCAGATCTAACTTACAGCGTTAAATTAATGTTTGCTTGTTTATATATATTCGGGTGAGTAGATAGAGGAGGGGAAAGGTAAATGACCCCAAGATGGTTAGCCTTTCCCATAATTTTACAACAACAACAAAAATGCTCGTAAAGACTGACTACAACTTGGTTGCGTCGCCCCTTAAATTGTTCTGCTGCTTAAACCAAAGTGAACTGCAGTTCAAGTTTACATAGTTAACAACCATCTGTCACTTGCCCGATTCTTTGCCAGTGACAGCGGATGAATTGAAGGAAATGAGAAGCTGAGCACATTAACAATGATAGCAGAGGGTTATCATCATGAGATTAACAACCGCAAACTGTTGTTTATTCATCAAACCAAGATAGTTTTCAATGGTTGAGGAAATAAACTATACATCAAACTAATGAAATTATTTCATGTCACATTGTTTTATTGATAGACCTTTACAAACCAATTTTAGCCGAACTTGATTACTGCAGTATTTCAACCAATCAAATGCTGGAGAGTTTTCCCTTTGTTATCCAACCAATCACCTGCAGTGGCTGCAGTAAATGTTGTAAAAAATAATGCATGCGAACATTCAATCTTCATGTAAAACAAAGGTAGGATGAGCATTTGAAAGCATTTTTTCATAACCTTGGTCCCAGACAGCCAAAAATCCCTCAGTATTTGATTGGTTGATAAGATTCTCCCAGTATACAATTGGTTCATTATGGATACATGAACAGATGAATTTCGCCATTTGACATTATTTAAATAAGTTATATAGAAATTGCTGATTCAGGTTTGAAATTAATCATTTCTTCCAGGTTCAACAAGAAGATGAAGAATCCCCTCTTAACCTCTTCAAGACTTTGACAGCTTTCCGAGCTGAAAACAGAGCATTCCTGTCAGAAAAAATAAAATTTGTTTATTCAACTAAGAATGTAAGTTTCTTCTCCTCTTTTCATTAAATATATTTGATCTAAAATTAAGTATCTTTCATCAAATGGGCACATACCCACCAGGTTATATTCAACAAATCTTTACTCTAGTGTGAAATTGACTCTCTGAGGTTCGAAATAAGTCACATTCACCATAGCAACGCGGTAACTAGGTGGAAGCAAACAATCCTTAAATCTGCAATCGTGCATTACCAATTTTTTGTCATTTTTATATGTTCTCGAGGCCTGCCGCAAGCTTTGGTCCGTTTATGGTACTTCTCCAAATCTTTAGAGTTTTTAGCAAAAGGAATAAACAAAATCCAGTTTGCTAAGTATTCTGGGCAACAGCAATCAGATTTACATAGTCCGCAGCGGGCCCGTAAGTAAGCGCAATTTTTGTTTACCATTTTGCCGTTACCCAATCTGTGTGTGCAGAAATTTGTTTTGAACAATAAATCAAATTGCATTGACTGCATGAGCGCGCACCAAGAATTGTACTGTACCAGTACCACGTGGGATGTTTGCCCCCTTAGTTACGCAGATGTATTTGCTCAGCAAATTCATGCGGTGATTAGTTGAAAAAGCTGTCAATCATCTAACTCAGGCAGGTTAATTGAAAATGAATATGTAGTGAAAGGCTGCCGCACTTAAAGATTGATGGACAGGTAGCAACAATATGGGCTTCACCAAAAGAAAATGTGCTATAAACCAAGAAAATAGCAAAATGTTTTACTAAAATAACCAGTTTCCAGCATTTTTTATTTTAGAGCCTTATTATTAGTTACATAATATTATGCAAATTTTATTTAAATTTTGTGGAATAGTATTTGTTAACAAGTATATGGTCAGGTGAAAGAATTTATATTTGACAGAAAGAACTTTAAATTCTGAACAGAAGTCTTTAAATTATGTCAAAAGCACTTGTAGTTTCCGAGTTGATTAGGGATCTTGATTGGGAGTATATGATTGAGATTAAAAACCTCGTTTTTATATTCAACCTCTCCCCTTCAAATAACGTGAATGAATGAATAAAAAACAATAACTTAACATAAGTAAAATGCATTGGTTTGAAATCGCGTTGATGTCACAAAATTTCAGCAAAATTATTATAACGCCCTAAAATTCATAATGTTGTAAAATGTTAATTTTTTTAGCCGATTTTATTTTATTTTTATTTTTAATTTCTTTTTTTGAGGGGATGGGGAGGGGGAGCGCTGTTTGAATAGTTTTTAACCTATTTTCTTCAATTAAGATCAAGTTGTTGCTACCTGTCCATAAATTTTTGATAATTATATTTTCATCCTTCACCAACATTATTAAAACGGGAGAAGTTGCATATGGCTCAGTTTTATATTTTAAAATATTTTGATCTGTCTTTCCGCAGATTCTCCTTAACCTTTTATATTTTCCCTCTCATTGTAATTTTCGTATGTAGGGGCCTATATCTGCTGGAAAGGTATTTCAATCTGATGAAGTCTGATAATTTCCAGTGACTGGATTTTAGGACAGAAATTTAGGAATTACATTTTAATTTTATTTCTCTTTCATATGTCACAACTTTTACATACATTAATAATGCTTAAACATTGGATTATCCTAAAGGTGCTTTTAATGTACAGATAACTGTGATCAGAATAGCATTGAAAGCTCTTCCTGGTTAATATAAAATATCTTTTGAGTCCATATACCATTCAAGAATGCTCCCCATGCCCAGAGTGGTTGATATTGATAGGTAAACGGATAACCAAATCTAGAAAACTAAAATGTTTAGTGGTTCTGATGCATCCTTTCATTGTTGGTCGATTTTCTAGTTTTATACTAACTGCATTGCATATCATGAAATATGCTAAATAACACATATTCATAAGCCATGCCCCCGATGCTTATCAATAAAGTGAACTTGACAACGTTACAAGTATGATGCAAAGCATACATGCAATTGCACATTTAAAACTGTTTGAAGAATTGTACATAATGTCCCACCTACATGACATCACTACCAACACAATAGGTCACATACTAGTGTACGGACCATAACTCATCTGTGTACAACGTATGACATGTGTGTAATGTGTTTACAAGTTTTTTGGAGCATTTTCACATTAAGGCATGCATATTAGTGATAAAACCTGTTGTCAACATAAGCATGTACACAATAACTGACAAATAACATGCAAGTATGATGCAAACAGACATGGTTGCTATACATTTATCACTTTTTCAAGATGCTGTTATATATATTAAGCCACCCCCTTCCCCCACTTGGTATTATGCATGCCATCACCACCAAAAAACAATAGGGCACACAAATAGACAATGGGTTATCTGTGTACCACATATGACCTGTATCCAATGTACTATCTTGTGGTAACTGTGTTTACAGGTTATTTTCAGCAAAACCATATTTAGCTCCGCCACTAAGTACATTAATTTTAAACCATGAATATGTAAATACTAGCTAAAAACATAAAATATACCAAGCATGAATCCAAGCAGACATGTAGTTGTGAACATTTGTACATTAAACCCCGCCTACTCATCATTACCAAAAACAATCAGGCCTGGCACGTCTACAGACCTTGGGCTACTGTACCACATATGACATGAATGCAACTTATCATTCTTGAGATATCGTGTTTACAAACTCTTTTTAGCAAAATCATATTAAGCTCCGCCCACTACGCATATTAATGAGATTTCTAATTTGAAACAAAACTAGCGCTTGTTGAAATACGAGCATTTCAAGATTTTTACATTAAGCCCACTCATTAATATGCATGCCATCATTACCAAAAACAATAGGGCACATCTGTGGACTATGACCAACCTATGTAATATATATAACATAAACACAATGTGTCGTTCTGGAGATTTCGTGTTTACAAGCTGTATTTAGTAAAATCACATTCAGCCCCGCCCACTACGCATATTAACGAGATTCAAAACTTTTACACTTTGAACATGTGGACACTAGCTAACAATATTACTATACCAAATATGAAACAAAACTAGCGGTTGTTGAAATACGAGCATTTCAAGATTTTTACATTAGACCCTGCCCACTCATTAATATGCATGACATCATCACCAAATTTTTTAAAGGGCACATCTGTGGACCATGGGCTACCTGTGTACCACATTTGACATAAATCTAATGTGTCGTTCTTGAGATTTTGTGTTTACAAGCTGTATTTGGCAACACCACATTAAGCCCCGCCCACTACGAATATTAATCAAATTTAATGTGCTTTTTTTATACCATGAGCATATGGACACTAGCTAACAACATCACTATTCCAAATATGAACAAAACTGCAAAACGGACAAACGCTTGTTGAAATACGAGCATTTCAATAAAATTACATTAAGCCCGCCTATTCATTAACATGCATGACATCATCACCAAAAATGATAGGGTACATCTTCGGACCATGGGCTATCTGTGAACCACATATGACATGAATCCAATGTACCTTTCTTGAGATATTGTGTTTACAAACTACAGTAGGCATAACACGCATAGACCCATACATACACACGCACGACAACCGGACATGATAGGTTCCTAAAGAGGATACCATCGGAACCAATGACAAATATAGTCACATACTTCTTTTTTTTCCTTCAGATCGTTGCGTATGTCAGAGAATCAAATGAACAGGTTCGAAAGTTCTTAGTAGCCATCAACTTTGGAACAATCTTCCTGGAATCGGACATCTATGCGGAAGATAACTCACTTCCAATAGAAGGCAGCATTGCAGTTGCTTCCAATCCATCGCGAGTGGGAGAAAGAGTGCAACTCAACAAATTGCAGCTCAGTGCCGGGGAAGGGCTCGTTATTCGTTTAGATGCCGTCGTTAACGTTGGAAGCAATTATTGGTTTGAATATTTTAGGCAAACATAATTAAATGTTTTAAAGGGACAAATGTCAGAATAATTGTGGTGTATGCAACATGATAATAAATATCATAGTGTGGTATATGCAAAATGTTAATTAAATATCATATACTAGCAGCTGTTAACATGTGTGAAAACTACAATCATGGACAAAACTGTTGGGACACTTACCGGAAAATGTGCATCTAATTTCAACATTTATATACAGCTATTTTCAGCCTGCTTCCCAACTCCTCCCCCCCCCCTCCCCCACTTCCCCTTTCAATGTTGTCAAAAAATTCCTAGGAAATACAGAGACATAAAAAGCAGTTATCAACATTTCCCACTCATTTCACCAACATTGAACGGGGAACAAGGGTGTGCCAACGAGTTTGTCCAGAATTGTCTGAACAATTATGTGGCAAACACAGGCATTTTTGATGAACATTTGGGGGCTTTTTTTTTTAACTAAGTGGATAGTGTTTTAACTTTATCATGAAAGTTCCGGTCCGTCGATAAGGGGGAGGCAAGGAGAGACTTTGACACCTGGAGTTAATATAAAGCTGAATTATTTCACTGAACCAGCGCCACCCAATGTTTTACCATGAAAATCGAGTAAAGATCACTGTACTTAGTGAGACTTTCTACATACTGGGGTAAAATGTTTGACAACATTTTTATCTTGAAAGAAATTCCTTTTCAATTTGTGTATGGACTTTTTCCAACTATTTTCACTTTGTCAATTACTAGTCATTACATCTCCAACATGGGAAACATACAAATTTGCTTTACTTTCTTCAAATAAAAGACAAAATTACCGACTACAAATTTGGTAAATCGGTTAGCTAAGGTGAGAGTGTGGCGCACATCTAATTTAAACATGGAATCTAACAGTTCTTTTTATTTACAAAAGCGTGTTATATTTTGTTTATTTTCATCAAATTTGATTGATCTAGTACTTTTCATCAATGTCCTGGATTCCTTCTATTCTTGTACTGTATTCTTCATAATAAGATAAGAAATGCAACATGAGCATGTCAAAACTACTTTTTTGCTTACATGCTGGAATCTGATAAAAAAAAATGAAATACTTTTCACCTAACTGCTATCATTTCAGTCTCCATCTCAGCCACTCTCTCCTCCCCAATGCCCCATCCCAACCCCCTTAAACTGTCATCATTTCCTTTATAATCCAAAATGCGCAGAACAATGCAGTGGTCAAGAATAAAGCACCCAAGACATTGTGCAAAAATGGATTGCAAACACAATTTTTTTTTTTCTTCCAAAATAAAGAAAAAAACACATATTCCTATCTACTTAAGATAGCATGGTCCAAAAGAAGTTAATGCCTTTTATTGTATTGTCCTGAATTCTCAAAACAATTGAATGTCTGTTTTTTCGAAAGATATCATGACTTCCCTTCATAAAATTACTTTTCCATTGACATTTACGATATTTTCACTCAATGAAATTTCTCAGACAATCTTTGACAAAACTGTTGGGCCACTTACCAGAAAGTGTGCATATTATTTCAATATTTATGTACAGCTATTTTCCCCCTCCTCCACCCCCTTTTAATGCTGTCAAAATATTTCACTAGGAAATACAGAGACATGGAAAGCAATTATCAACATTTTCAACTAATTTCACCAACATTGAACGGGGGAACAGGTGTCCCAACGAGTTTTGTCCAAGATTGTATGTGTAAACTAAGCATTATAAAGCTTTTATAGAAAGCATTATATTGAACTGACGAGTTGAGGTAAGTTTTGAATCAGAGATTGATAGATGAAACCATTAAACAAAACAAAAAAGCAGCCGTGTACTCAGAGCAAAACATCACAATTCAGTTTTTTTCAGCAAACCGAAACCATTTCCTTTTGTATAGTGATTCACTTTAAATGTTTTTAGCAAGATTATCAAAATAGTCAAGCTGGCATGGACGGCGGAACCTGAAAGAGAGGGGGGGGGGGGGCATTTCCCCCCACACTTTTCTTAAAAGATAAAACGTGCCCTTTTCAGAGAGGAAAAATGCCTTTTTCTGAGGGAAAATGCCCTTTTTCAGAAGAAAAAATGCTCTTTCAAAGAGGATAAGTGCTGTTTTAGAGAAGGAACATACCCTTTCAAACAATTTTTCTTCATAGATATATAAATATATATATATATGATTTTTAATTAAAGAAAGTAAATTAAATATTGTCCTAAAACAAGACTAAAAATGTGAAAATTCATGCGCTTCGCGCGCATGCATGCACTTTGCGTGCATACTCTATTCTGAATTTTTCTCTACTAGAACAAAGTTGGGCCCAACCGTCCTATACATATTGTACAATATTGGAATTGTTCATACTTAAAAAGCCTTCGTCTCTTCCTACCTTTGTTTTTCCAGCTAATAATTTGTACAAACTCTTTAAATTAGGGCTTTTTTAGAGTTTGGAGGAACCCCATATTTTATTAGGGCATCTCTGAAATGGGCCATGCAGGACAAAACCTTTTATTTGCACCCAAGCCATTGTAATGTCATAAACTGACGTGCCCTCTCCCCATCTTCTTTGTAAAGTTGAAAAGGTGCCTCTTTACAGACAGACAGAGAAAGTAAAAGAAGAAAGTAACACAAACATCAAGCAAAATACCCAATTTTGCTCGCAAAGCGTCTTTAACTTAGGTTCTAGAAAAGAAAAAAAACATACAATGGGACACCAAGGGCAGATCCAGAGGCAGGGGGTGACTGGACCTCCCTCCCCTGTCTCCCGGCCTTTGGAATTTCACAAATACACTTCTAATACTAAAGACATACACGACTTAGCCTTGGACTCCAATGCTTGGAGTCCACCCCCACCCTTGAAAAATCCTGCATCCGCCCCTGGACACTTGCCACTGATTCTCTAAAGACTGGGTGTGAATTTGCCACCTGGCTTAATTTATACTAAAAAATAGTTACATATCTTATTCTCAGCAGCAAAAAAACGATGGCCATCATAAGGACCCTTTTCACATTATTTTAGACATTAGGTATTCTGATTCATGGCCCCATACAATGGCTAATCATGATCTACACGTCCAAATCCTTCAGATTTCAAGACTTATGATTTATACATTTTCTAATTCAGCAATTGTTGTAGACTTCAATGAAATCGTTATATTTTACCGAAATTTGGACCACAATATCTTGAATTTTTGAAGCTGTAAATTGAAAAAGAAGGTGAAATGGGTCACCAGTGATCTTCAAACCTATGAAAGTTTAGAAATTTTCTGCGCGGGGAGGGGTTGACTATATTGCTGTGTTACATGCTTTAAAAATACGATAGTTGGAAAGTTAGCAAAAAATCATTAAAGTTAGGAAATTTAAGATTTACAGTTTCACAAATTTGCTTGTCTTTGATTAAACCAAGAAATCTTCTCCAAAGGTGGTCCATCATATATTCATTTTCAGAAATGTTGTAATATCCCAGTTCTTTGCATTGAGGGTCAGTGATGTTCATGTGCAGACATACTAGATGAACCTTCTAATATAGACATAGTCGTCAAGTATATTTCATTGACATTTCTACAGAGTTCGTAAATAAAGTGTTTATTTAAGTAATGTCCTTCAGTTGCAAAGACAATAGTGTGAAGCAGAGCTAGGATAATTTTCAAAGTTCTTTGTTTTATTAATATATGCTTTCGTAACTGTACATAAAAATTCATGTAACTTTACTGTTGTAATTCTGTATGAATAAATATATATATATATGCAAAGTTTAAAAATTGTTTGTTTTTATTATTTCACTTCCATATTTTGCATCATCAAAAAGATACTTTGTATATAATAACCAGAGCATCACTGATGCAGATGCTCAACCCTTTAAATTTTGAGTAAGTTTTTGAGTGTCCAGCCTGTGGTGGTGATTTGCTCTCAATAAAAGAGAAAGATGGCAAGATGAATATTGATATCAAGTCGGAGTCCTTTAAAATAATGTACCATGTTTTTATTAAGACAATATTCTTGTTTGTAGTTGAGAGCTTTTTAATGCAATTCTTCTTTTTTTTCTGTCCCAAATTTTAGTCACTGAAAATCATTAAAGTGGCCAATTTCTTGTGCTATGCTTTGATTGCGCTAGGAGATCTGATGGAGATTAAGTTCAAAACTTATTTGTCATATTCGACTGCTCCCATTCAAATAACATTGGTGGAAATTTGACAAACAATAAGTTAATATGGTTGTTATGTCACAAAATGTCTATAAAATTTCCGTTGTTTATTAGAACAAGGCCTAAAAATGTAAAATTATGTAAAGTGGTCAATTTTCACTGATTTTGATGAAAATATATACTATTTTCTTTTGTAGCATATTTTCTTCCAGTAAAGCTCAATGTTGATAAGCATGATATGGAAGAAGAATAAGTATTTCATTACTGGAAACAATATCTATTGAGATCAGGAATTTACGGAATTCCCAAATAGTACATGTATCTCTGTTTGAAATAAGCAATGGATCATATAACAGGTAGTGGTCTGCTAGCCTATTTAGGCACGATGGGCGGTTTGATCATGACAGCTGGTTGATTACCTGACATCTATTCATGCACAATGGGCAGTTTGATTATGAAAGAAAATGCCTGAGGGGAGCTTGTGCTTACTGAGAGGGCAGGGTGTAACATGGCACCTTGGAGTCTCAACAAAAAATATATAAAATCATGAAAAAATTGCATCCTTTTTTAGCTATAACTACAAAATTACAATGATTTACACCTAATACAATACAACGATTAGAATTGAAAATAACATCTTCTATGGGCCAAAATTTAAAGACCAGAGGTGTTAAAACAAAAAGGTTTAAACATTTTAAAGGTCAAAAAGAGAAATTCGTGTTTGATTTTATAACCTTAGCTCAACACTCTCTGTTGGTTGCGCACATGCGCACCCATGGCAACACTGTGTTGGTTGAGCTAAAAATAATTTTAAAACAAGAAATTATAGAAAATACTTAATATTTTACACTAATTAACTCTAAGACAATGGCTAATTAACCCTAACTTGGTCATAACTAATGACTATTACTAGATTCCAGACCTTAAATGTTACCTATGAGGAGAAGTATTAATTTTCAAGTAAAGTGACCTTTGCAAACACAACCTATTCAAGTAAAGTGACCTTTGCAAACACACCTGTTCAATAAAGTGACCTTTTATACACACTCAATAAAGGAAAGGCAAACTAGTTACATCCAAAGGTGCTTCAGGTCGAGCATGACAGATTGTCGATGCGACTGATTTTTAACCACGCTAATGTCAAGTGGGAGGAAAGACGGAGTAAGCAGAGAAAAACCCACGATGCCAGGCAGGTATCGAATAAGTGAAAAAAAAAGTTGTGCACAACCAGAGCTTAAACCACTCAGCTACCTCAGGGACCTGCACCCCTGATTTGATAGGCTCATGCAACATTTTGAAGGCACTGGATATTCTACAAAATGCTTTAACCAATTTGAAGTATAGTTTGAAGGGGATAGTGTAAATCAGTTTACAATGCAACAGCTATAGATTGAGGAAGCACTTCTCATACTGGTAATAAATGAAATTGATACTTTTAGTAAGCGGGGAGCAGCAAGACTACATACATCTGTACAAACTGTTGATCCACAATGTTGAAGAAATGAATGATAAACTTTGCCTAAAATATGTGTATAAACATAACTACTGAGAAATAAACTAATAAAAACCTTTTTTAAATTTTGGAGAATGATTAAATCATGTACTACTAACTGAACAGAAAACAAGAATGCCTACGTCATTACTTGCTTTATTTGAAGTGTGATTAGTCTCCATAAATAGTCCATAGATAACACATTGTCTACTAACTGTGGTGTAGCGGTTATCATACCTGTCTACAGACCACGAGGCCCTGGGTTCAAGCCTGGGTTGGGTAGACACGCCAGTGCACCACAACTGGGTTATCAAAGGCCGTGGACATTGACTTGGTTGTTGATGTTATGTTTGTCCGTAAGTCGTACCTGTGTTCTCGTCCGGGTCGTATTAAGCGTTTCGTGATAGCATTGTTACTATCATAACCGAATACGCAGGTGACGACCCCGTCATTGTAATTGTGTGTTCACTCGTCGTCGTCGCACATTCTCAGGTTTAAGCCAGTGCACCACAACTGGTTATCAAAGGCCGTGGACATTGACTTGGTTGTCGATGTTATGTCTGTCCGTACGTCGTACCTGTGTTCTTGTCCAGGTCGTATTAGGCGTTTCGTAATAGCATTGTTACTATCATAACCGAATACGCAGGCGACGTCCCCGTCATTGTGTGTTCACTCGTCGACATTCTCAGGAATATAGTAGTATGTAAGAATATGATAATCATTTATTAATTTTTTCTTATCTAAAACTGTTACAAAAATTGCATCTATGCTTTGCAAATTTGATTAAGAGAGCTCTCGGTCAGGTTTTTTGCTAATTCATGATAATTTGATAATTTCATGTCTCATTTAACAGTAGTGTCACTGATAAAAACAATTAAGCATTCATTAGAACATTTTTACAGTTGATTTGAACATTCATATCAAATGTTATCAGTAAACATCACATGCGAAGAAAGTGTATTAATATCTAATATACTCTAGGACCTCCAAAATAATATACCCTCATATTTCGGTGGAGAACTCATTTAAGGATAGCTTACAGTTGTATCAGATATATGCAGACTCATAACTGCAAGCAGGCTAGAAGTGATATAACAACCTCAAATTTTGTTTTTTATTTCAATGAAGTATGTTATTATCATTTTGTGACTTACAACCAAAGGATATCAATTTTGTAGTCTAATAGTACATGTACTGTACGTGTCCAAGAGCAGCAAAAACGGTACTCAAGTCCTATAACACTGATGGATACAAGTCAGGAGGGTAGTAAAATGGTACAGTGAGGTACACGAGATTCATTATGTGAAAAAGTATAAAAGATTATTTTGAATTAGTTAAAAAAGTTTACAAGACTTTTTACACCACTTAATTTCAAACATACTTTGACATTTTTCCTGCATGAAAGAAAATCATAGTTCCTTCCATGTTTGTTTGTTGAGCTTTAAAGGCACTACAACATCAAAGTCAAATGTGCCAGTTTCATCACAATCCGGTTTGACCTTTTGTTCTCCAGTAAACAAGATATAAATATTAGACCACTTAACTTGTCCTTCAGAATAAAAAAATATGACAGCCAAATGGATTACATTTTTTCATCAACTCATAATCAAGAACTTAATGCATTTATGGTATTATATATATATTATATATAAATATATATATAAATATGTATGTATGTATGTATGTATATATATATATATATATATATATATATATATATATATATATATATATATATATATATATATATATATATATATATATATATATATATATATATATATATATATATATATATATATATATATATATATATATATATATATATATATATATATATATATATATATATATATATATATATATTGACCCCGCTAAGCGTAGCGGGGATATTTACGAGAGTTATACCATGGAGCTATTAACTGAGAGTTATAGCTCCATGGTAATACTTACCTTCCATGCTACAAATATGTAATCTGGTCACATGACCTGATCCTAACGCACTTCTAACCGACCCTAAAAACGTAGTAACCAGCCAAGCCCTGACCTCCATAATACCTGTACAATCCCTCACTTAACATTCCGCAGAGGTCTGAACAAGAGGGGAGGCGGGCGGGATGCATGGAAGGCAAGTATAACTCTCGTAAATATCCCCGCTACGCTTAGCGGGGTAAATTTACTTCAAGTTATACCTTACCTTCCAGGCTATAAATATGCAATCAGATTGCAACCGAGGATAGGAAGGAAGGGAGTTCAGGTCGCAGCACATTTTTTTTCTTTCTTTTTTCAATGGCTGGTACGAAAACTCACACTAATCGATTCCCGTTTAAAGGACGAAAATCCCTCTCCTCTTAAGAATGAAAGACCTCAGAGTGGGAAGAACTAAAACATAGTAAACCGCGTCTAGGCACAGTCAAACCGAACAAGACACCATTCGTTGACAGTAACGGAGGCAAACATCGAATGAACCTGAGCTTAAAACTCAGAAAAACAAGCCAACCGGAAGAGCGTTTGGACACAAGATGAATATCAGCAAAGTGTCTACAAAAAACGCCACAAACCACACCGGATTCGTCCACGAGACGGAACCGACTAGTAAACTACGATTGGGAACGAAGCATGTACCAACTAAAACTTGTGGAAGAAATCCCAGACAAGGGAAAAATTCGTTAGCGCGTAACGGCGCAAGAGCAAAAATTAGCAGGGTAACACGAACGTCGAAAAGTGAGTCAGACCCAAAACAAGAGAAAAACCGTGAACAGCGTTTTCCCGAACGGCGGCACGAGAGATCCCGTGAAAAGAGGCTATGCCCCAAACCCGAGTGCATACCGCGGCCATTCTATGAACACTCCAGACTACTTTAAAAGAAAGTTACTGGACGATATATTTTGGAGGAAAATGTCACATGAAACACTGAGATGCAGTCCGCCGAGCCCGGGAAAGGGACAAAAATCGTCCTGACCTGAGGCTTGTACGTGAAGCCTGCAAGGTCTTGAGCAGCCGAGGGAACCGCAGTGAACCGGGAAAAGTTGGCGCTATCGGCCGTACGTCGCCTAGCGTAGCATACTTGGTACTAGCATTAAAGGCGGAAAACGTAACCCACATACTATGAGTTCTGAAGAAAACATGCGTCAACCCTGAAACCCGCGGGTCAGGCAGTCAGGAGAAAGGACGCAAAGAAAAGATAGCTTGCGATCATCCACGGATGCGGACAGACCTACGTCCGGGGAACCAAAAAAGGTCCTGATCGCTGTGGTCACCTACGGGAAGTACACCCATCATGTGGGGGTTCCACAGAAACAAGACGATAGTGAACGTGAACTCGTAGTCCGAGGTGAGCGGCCCTAAGGCTGGCATAGTTCGTCCTGCGCGGAGACGAGAGGAACGATTCCAGAAACTCTTGGAGTCCGTTCCTATCTGTCTGTAAAGGAGACCACAACAGTGGTGTAAATTCGGCGCGAATCTGAAAAGCTTAGCTCAGCACTAACGGTAAAAGGTGAAAAAAAACCCGGCATACTGCCCGTTGAAAAAGGCCAAGCACCCGTCCAAGTTTCCGTCATAAGGGGTCACAAGAAAAGTGCCCCTACCTCGATCAAGACACATCCGTCGGCACTGACGGTGAAAATCTGACGGGTGAAAACTTCGTTCCTCACACCAGGTGGGAGCATCCGCACCACCACCAAAGGGGGTGGTCACCAACTAAACGTGTAAAGCGGAGGTACTGAAAGACACCATCTTCAGTCCAAAAAAGACTGCCGACCTTGAGCAAAGTTTGTTTAAACTTTACTGAACTAAAACCAATGGCTAGCGAATTAAAAGGCAGGCCGTTAATATAAAACGTATACAAAAAGGGCTGCCAACCGTGTAAGGCTATGTAGCTGTGAGACGGTTTTGGGTCGTAAGACCGCGGAGCCGTACTACATAGTCGACGGCACCCAAGCGGTGTCTGAAAACTGTAGCAGTTACGGAACCGCGTAGCTTCAGGCCACACCTATCAACGGCGAAACTTGTCTAAGAAGTTGACTGGAAAAGGTGTTAATGTCCTACGTATAGTAACAAGCTTGGAACTGCGGAGCCTACGGCTACGGGTGTGGAGAAAACCAATACCATATGTCTGCACGGGTAGTTAAGTAACAGGCCGTAAAGCCGCATGGAAACTGCTTTAAGAAGGTGCTAAAGTATGGAATGAACCATATCTGCCGTTGTTGTTAATAGCTACCCCAAAAGTAAGGTTGTCTATCAAAAGGCCACCTATTGTCAAGAAAGGTATCCTTCATGGAGTTAATATTGACAGGAGGAGGGGGGGGGGGGGGGTAACGTACTACGTCAACCGTATGAGTCATAAGCCCCAGCACTGGGGTAGAAATCACGAAAGAGTTGACGTCCTGTGTATACTACACGGACCGTTAATTCCGTTAAACACCCTTCACCACGGAGCTGTGAAGCGCGTGGCTACTGGGGGGACTTACGCCGTACAAAGTATGCAACCCCGTTAAGTATTATAGAGCCGTTATGGGTCTAAAAAGGCGTCAGCATGACAAGTAAAAACCACTAGTCATCCGCCAAGTTTGTCTCTGTTCACCATGGAGCAAAAAGCTAGTGGCTACGCGAGGGGGACAACTGGTACTGGTACGTGTCCCTAACGTAGTTGCTATCAGTACAAAAGAACCGTCTAGGTCTATAATAGCGTTAACCTACTACATCTGTAACCTGAGTCGTTACCTCAGTATACTTCTATTCACTACGGGGCCACCGAGTAAGTGGCTACGCATAGGGAAGTTGTACTCAGTACGCATTCCTGTTGAGAATAGCTAAAAATATACTGGGGCCGTATGGAATACGGAGGAGTTCACGTGCTACGCAAGCTATACAAATCGCAAACTTAGTTTGTTTCATCACGGAGCTACGAAACTGGTAGCTGCGTGGGGACTACCGTCATACTCAGTACGTGTTCCGGTAAAAAAAAACGGCCGCGGAACTCTATAGCTCATGGCTACTGGTCCTCTACCACACAGCCGTGCTGCTGGTGTAGGCCGTTAACTCCGGTTGTATCTATTCACTACGGAACAGCGTAGCCGGTGGCTACGCGTGGGGGACTGCCGTCGAACGCTAAAAGCGTCCCGGTAAGAAAGACGACCGCGGAACACCGCAACACGCGGCCAACGGTCACATTATCCTGAAGTTCTGTTACCCGGGTTTATCGTACGTTGTACGTATAACCGCGTTAATAACTGTATCATTTGAGCGGAACGTCTCGTTCGACGCAAAAATCATATTCAGAGTAGTTTGAACGGTCGTGAGACTACGTAACACAAAGAAAATGGCTCTCGTGATGGTATGCCTCCCGTAAAGATGGATTTCTTATCACCCGAGCGCTAGGCCTCGAAACCTGAGCAAGCGCTAACACGCGACGCATCCTGGGAGCGTAACGTATCGACAAACGGGGACTCGTCCTCATGTCCATGAAACTGGTGAAAAACTATGCGGAACCGTGACTTCCAACGCGGAAATCTCACCAAGTCAGCTCACACGGACGTGGAGAAGAAACAGCTCTCCTAAGATTGTTACTATCACCTGACCATGTAGCTAAAAAGCTAAAGGGTATACTATCGGGTGTGACGTACGTTGTGCGTCACCTTGCTGCAGAACTATGCAGCCCTACGGACCCAAACGTCATCCCATGACCCGTGCGGAGCCGCCGAGCTGTTTTACGGACCCTTACGGGGCCGTAAAAACAAGCCGTGGGGGCCACATGGAACCGATCACCGGAGCCGCACGGACCCTAATGGACCCGTGCAAGTAATCCAATGGCTCTATAACTAGCCATAAAAAGGTTACTAACTCACGTATAACCCCGTAGGGCGCCGCCTCTTGTGGGCCTACCAGTCCCATCGCGGAACCGAGGACCACAGCTGTGAACACAGGTTTGATCATGTCGATAACACCGGAGCGCACCCTAAAAAGCGTTTACATGCGACGCATCGCAGGACATCTAAGGCGCTTAACGCACCGACACTAGGGACCTGCCCCGTGTCGATGATATAGGTGCAAAACAGCGGAACTGTAACGTTCAACGCGGAAAATCCTACTGAGGCAGTCCACACGGCCGTGAAACAACGTAGCTAATGACTACAGAGACGAGAAGAAAATAGCTCTCGTGATGCTATACTTCTCGTGAAGATTGTCACCTATCACCTGACCAAGTAGCTTCCTAGCTAGCAGACTTAATTTCCGGGTTCATCGTACAGTGTACGTTATCCCGTTGCAAAAAACTCTGAAGTCGCACGGGCCGGTACGTTCTAGAGAAGCGTTTTGCACGCTATGCATAGCGGGACCTCTTAGGTACCTAACGTACCGACGCTCGGAGGCCTGTCCTCTGTCTGTCTGTGTCTATGATACTGGTGAAAATAATTGCGGAACTGTAACGTTCAACGCGGATAATCGTATTAATGGTGTTCACATGATCGTGGAACTGCGTAGCTAATGGCTACGGAACCAAGAAGAGAATGGCTCTCACGGTGTTATACTTTCTGTGAAGATTATCACTTATTACCTGGCCACATAGCTTCGTAGCTAGTGGGTGTATATCCGGGTAAATCGTACGGTGTACGATATCCCGTTACAAAACTACGGAGCCGTACGCATGCGATCACCGGAGCCGCACTCTCTCGGTCGCACCTTGAAAATACCGGTCGCGGTGGAGTCTGTGCTCCAAGCACGCCGCTTGAACCCAATCGCTGCAAAGAGTACAAAGAATGGACTAGCAGCATAATCTGCACGCGTGACGCGTGAGATGGATGTCACCGGAGCATAAATCAAAGAAACGTTAGCATGCTACGCCGGGACATCATGGGTGTGTAAAGCATCGACACTCGGGACCTGTCCTCCATGTCCATGATACTGGTGAAAATAATTACGGAACTGTAACGTTCAACGCAGACAATCTTAATTGCGTTCACACGAGTCGTGAAACTGCGTAGCTAATGGCTACGGGACCAAGAAGAAAATAGCTGTCGTGATGCTATACTTCTTGTAAAGAATGTCATCTGTCACCTGACCAGGTAGCTTAGTAGCTAGTGGGCGTATAACCGGGTTAACCATACAGTGTACGTTATCCCGTTAAAAATAAGTTCCGCTCACTGGAGCCGTCCAATGGAACCGAAAGGACCTGTAAACACGGACCGTGGAATCGTATGGAACCGTACGGACCCGTAAACATGGGCCATGGAACTGTCCAATGGAACCTACGGACCCGTAAACACGGGCCGCGGAACCGTCCAATGGAACTGTATGGACCCGTAAAACACGAGCCGTGGAACCATAACCGTGGAATCATATGGAGCCGTGGAACTGCACAGCTAATGGCTACGGGACCAAGAAGAAAAATAGCTGTCTGAATGCTATACTTCCGGATTAACCGTACGGTGTTACGTTATATACGCACCCGTAAACCCGGGCTGTGGAACCGTCCGCCCCGTAAACAACAGGCCACGGAACCGTCCGCCCCGTAACAACGGGCCGCGGAACCAGATGCCCCGTAACAACGGGCCGCGGAACCGGATGGAACCGCCCGCCCCGTAACAACGGGCCGTGGAACCGGATGGAACCGTCTGCCCCGTAACAACGGGCCGCGGAACCGTCCGCCCCGTAACAACAGGCCGCCGAACCTGATGGATCACAAAACCGGCCCAATGGAACCGATTGCCCCGTAATAACGGGTCGCATGGAACCGTCCGTCCCGTAACAATGGGCCGCAAAACCGTATTAAAACGGAACCGTACTAACCTGTAAACGGGTCTTAACTCTCTCTTTCCAACTTAGGTGGCGCTTTTGACGCCCCTAAGAGGTTATTCTTATCTCTCTCTCTTACCTTATCCGCTCTAGGCGCAATGCCACAAGAGCTTAAACTTCTCTCTCCGAATTTCTTTAACTCTAGGTGGCGTTCACTTGGAACGTCACCTAAGGCGCAACGCCACTGAGTTAATTATACTCGAATTTATAATTCCTGGAAAGAGAAGAACATATATCCAAGCGTACATATAATGAATACAGCAAAAACGCCCCTACTGGGGAAAGTATCTATGATCCTACGATCACGCTAAAAGAGAGCAGGGCATAGCAGATGAGTAAAGCAAAAGAAAATTTTGAACACAAATTTCTATCTGAATTTTTTTTTTAAACCCGAGAAAACGCATCCAACGTAAAAACTTTACAAGCGCCGGGGTAACGTGGAAAACACAAACCACCGAGTACTCGATGTCTGTAGAATTAAAAAAGAAGAGATTAATTTACCTTTAAATAGGACGTCGGGGAGACCCCCCTCCGGTCTCTCCAAAAATCAAGCTTGAAAATTAAAACTTTGACTTTAATCTATGTAAAAAAACAAAAATAATTCACACGCTGGCAACGTCAAAACAAAAATAAGCTCTCTTGTAACAACTGTAGCTCCTTGGATAGAAGCCGACACCTCGAACACCCAACGGTGACGTCGACCCAATGTGCATGCGCCAAAATCGGAAAAAGAAATTGGCCGAACATGCATACGAGAATCTGTACTGATAACCTAACGTGCTAATACGATGCAAAGTATAACGCTAGGCTAACCTCATGGAAGGGCGGAGCCGAGGGTAAAAACCACTTAAACCCCGGGGCAAGAGGTCCCCTAGACAGGCACACCTGGTGCTCTAGGACCTAAAACACCCGCCACGAGAGTAGGACGCTCTCGAACTAGCCACTCGCTTTGTACGAATGAAGACAAAAACCGTCAACCCCTCTAAATGCTACATCTTGTCAATTTTCTCTAAGAAATGCTTTAAATCACCTCTTTATACCTTATGCAACCAGCCACTCAAACATGTCAACTCCCACCCATACCTAGGTGTTGAAATTGATAATAAACTTAGATGGGATAAACATATACATAACATAACCAAGAAAGCTAACTCTATACTTGGCCTATTAAAACGTAACCTCTCAAACTGTCCCACCGACGTTAAATCCACTGCTTATAAAGCTTTAGTCAGGCCAGTTCTTGAGTACGCATCTGCAGTCTGGGACCCCCATCACCAGTGCGATGTGGATAAACTTGAATCTATTCAAAGGAGAGCAGCCAGGTTCTGTATGGCAGACTACTCTTATAAATCTAGTGTAAAAAACATGCTTTTTAAATTAGATTGGCCCCTGCTTAAAACAAGAAGATACAACACCCGGCTACATATGCTATATAAAATCAATAACAATCTTGTCACCATCAATAAAGATGAAATTATCCCCACCGTTAGAATTAATACAAGAAATAATCATGACCTTAATTTCCAGGTTCCCTATGCTAAAAAGAATGTATATAAACACTCTTTCTTCCCTCACACACTAAAGGATTGGAATGCTTTACCGTCAGACATTGTTCATACACTAAGTCTCAATTGTTTCAAAGCTAAACTTACTAACACCTGTATTGCTAACTAGTTTTTATTTTTATTATTATTTTTTATATTTTTTTTTATACTTTTTACGCTCGGTTGGCGTTCATGTCCTCTTGAAGGATTTTTGCCGACTTAACCGATTCAGATTCAGATTCAGAGACAAAAACCCGAAAAAATCTTGGACCCATGACAACCTCGTCTTACCTCAAAAGACTTGAACAGACGAGCCGGATGAGAAAAGGCAGCGTAAAAACCCTCCAGGTAGAAGCTGCAAAGGAGAAACGAAAAAAAAAAGGTTAAATTATAATAATAAAAAAATGCCCAGTTTCAGCGATGTTGTGCAAACAACGCGCTGAAAAAAAGTGAGGGATTGTACAGGTATTATGGAGGTCAGGGCTTGGCTGATTACTACGTTTTTAGGGTCGGTTAGGAGTGCGTTAGAATCAGGTCATGTGACCAGATTGCATATTTATAGCATGGAAGGTAAAGTATAACTTGAAGTAAATATATATATATATATATGTATATATATGTATATATATATATATATATATATATATATATATATATATATATATATATATATATATATATATATATATATATATATATATATATATATATATATATATATATATATATATATATATATATATATATATATATATATATATATATATATATATATATATATATATATATATATATATATATATATATATATATATATATATATATATATATATATATATATATATATATATATATATATATATATATATATATATATATATATATATATATATATATATATATATATATATATATATATAAATACATATAAATATATATATATATATATATACAATATATAAATACATATAAATACATATATATATATATATACATATATATATATATATATATATATCTAAAAAAAATCATTTAGTAAATTTTTCTGATTGAATTATTAATGAAATATGTTACTATTTGTTAAGGCAGTGCAGTGCGGTTTTAACTCATTTTTCTATAGACGACTTTCTACACCAGTCATTTTTAAACCTACTTTGACATCTTTCCTGAACGAAAGAAGATTAAAGTTTCTTCACAATTCTGTTTGGCCATTTGTCCTCTATTTAAGACAATACAAATATTTGACCACTTAATTTGTCCTTTAAAATAAAAAATATGACACCAAATGGATTACAATTTTTGATCAACTTATTATAATCAAGAACTTAATATATTTATAATGAAACAAACAAATTTTGAAAAATATTCAAAATTCTAAAAAGAAGCAACAGGAAGTTATGATTCTTAGTACTGATCAATTATTTACAGAATGTTACACAAAGTGTGTCACATGATTTCAGCCTAACTAGGATAATAAAAAAAATAAAAAAAACAGATATAAGGGGGGAAAAATGACACACAACAGAACAAAGTCAGGAGAGTAGTAAAATGAAACTGAGGTACAAGAGATTCATTATGTAAAAAAACTATAAAAGATTATTTTCAATTAAAAATGTTTGGAAAACTTTTTACACCAGTTAATTTCAAACGTACTTTGACATCTTTCCTGAATGAAAGAAGATTTTATCATAGTTTTTTCATGCTTGTTTGTTGAGCTTCAAAGGCACTACGACAGAGTCAAATGTGCCAGTTTCATCACAATCCGATTTGACCTTTTGTTCTCCAGTAAACAAGATAGAAATGTTAGATCACTAAACTTGTCCTTCAGAATAAAAAAATATGACAGCCAAATGGATTACACTTTTTGATCAACTCATAATCAAGAACTTAATGCATTTATAATATTATATATATATATATATATATATTTATATATATATATATATATATATATACATATATATATATATGTATATATATATATATATACACATATAATATATATTTAAATTCATTTAGTAATATTTTTCTGATTGAATTATTAATGAAATATGTTCCTATTTGTTAAAGGCAGTGCAGTGCGGTTTTAACTCATTTTTCTATAGACGACTTTCTACACCAGTCATTTTTAAACCTACTTTGACATCTTTCCTGAACGAAAGAAGATTATAGTTTCTTCACAATTCTGTTTGGCCTTTTGTCCTCTATTAAAGACAATACAAATATTTGACCACTTAATTTGTCCTTTAGAATAAAAAATTTGACACCAAAATGGATTACAGTTTTTGATCAACTTATTATAATCAAGAACTTAATATATTTATAATGAAACAAACAAATATTGAAAAATATTCAAAATTCTAAAAAGAAGCAACAGGAAGTTATGATTCATAGTACTGATCAATTATTTACAGAATGTTACACAAAGTGTGTCACATGATTTCAGCCTTACTAGGATAATAAAAAGATAAAAAAATACAGATATAAAGGGAAAAAAATGTTTACAGACAGACACAACAGAACACAAAAATACAATTTAGGATGTGGTTCTACATGTAGGTAGAAGTTGCTGAGAATTGTTGACAGATCTCATAAGACCTCATTGGACCACCTTTGTCATGTAAATTAACCTAGAACATACATACATGGTACTTTAAAGCTAATATGAAAATCATTCAGCCACCTTCATCCAGATTGCGTTGATTTTCACTAATTTGGGACTTGGACTGATCAGTCAGAGGGTTGAAAGGGCCCAAAATCTCAACAAGTTTTAACTCAGAATTACATAAAGTAAGAGTTAAAAAAACTGTATTAACAATTTCTTAATCAATCAGAGGTAATTACAATGATAATTTTATAATAACTGTTGGAATGAATTTCCAGATAAAACTTCTGAAAGATCGTGGTAAGAATCAGTTCCTTTGTGATTGGTTCAGTTTAGACTCACATTATTTCTATGTCAAGTATATCAGCCTCTCTTCAGTACATTACTCACACACAACATTCACAATTTGCTGGCTGTAAAACAAAATCCTTTCGAATTGATGGACAGATAGCAACAACTTGAGCTAAATTGGAAGAAAATATGCAATAGCCCATGAAAATATGCGATAACTTATAAAAATATGCGATAACCCATGAATCTACAAGAATGAAAAATGTTTCATCAAAATCAGTTTCAAATAGACCATTTTACAGCAATTTGAATTTTACGACTTCGTTGTAATAAATTATACAAATTTTTCTATTCAAATTCGTGAAATCACTAAGAGAAAACCTATAAATTTCGGAAAGGTTCATTAAATTGTTAAATGGGAGCAACTGAACTTGCATGATCAAGAGGTGTCGAATCTCCATCATACCCTTAACCAAACTAGGAGAAAACAGTCCCATGAATTTCAGTGACAAAACTTTAAGACAGAAATTTAAAGAATTACATTGACAGTTTTAAGCTGTCAACTCTTTCATACATCACAACTTTTGCATACAATAAAATTTCAGCTTTCGATGTAATTTACCAACTATTAAGATTAGAATTTAAAGCTCTTTCTACCTGCCCATATACCTTTTAAATCAATCCTAATTCATGGCATAGGAGTGGTCTGTCTTTTCTCTATTACACACCTTTGCTGTTCAAAAGTCAATGCTCCATTAAGACTCAATATCATTAAGTAAAATAAAACAAATCTAAATGCTAGCTGGCTGGCAATCAGCATGCATCTATTTCAGTAAGTAAGTAAGTAAATATAATTACCTCCCTGATCTTTTTCATTATTGTTTTTTATCCATTTATTAAAATTGGAAATTAATCCGAAATATGGTAATTATGGCTTGTGACTTAAAATAAAACATTTGGATTTGGTATTGTTGTGGACCTTTCATCATCATTTATATATTTAATTCAAGATTACATTACAATAATTCTTGCACTAGTGCGTGGGAATAACATGGAGGTGTACACTTGACTATCTTCTACAATGAAAGAACATAGTTCTTACCCCAGTTTTCCTTCAGAAAATTCCTCCATCTGTAATTCTGACATAAACAAATGTTTACTAATATTACACTCTTCCCAATCATTCATACACATGTTCAAGTCTATCCAATTGGATTTGTCAAATTTGTTGTCAACTGTAAATATTCTCAAAAGACAATGAAGCACCACTGTAGAAAACAGACTCAACGAATTGTTAGTAAAAACTATCAACAAAACAATTTTGCTGTAAGTTAAGATGCACATTTAACATCAAGAATAGCAACAAAGAGAAAAAAATGAGAAAATTGCATAATATGGCAAGTGGGTATTAATGAGTGGCTGGCAGTGAGCTGATTAATCATAGTTCTGTCCCCTTCTGTTCTTGAGCAGTGGAGCCGTCTCTCTCGAGTCCTCCTCTTCATCATTTGTCTCATAGTCGGCAGATGGAGGAGGCAGTGGGCAAGCATTTGGACTTTGTTCACGCAAACATGGAATAAAGGAAAGATCGATCACGCCATTATACAAGCAGGTGCCGATAATCAGGAAAATAAAACCATCCACTGAAAGAAAAGGACGTAAGTGATACAATCAATTTTAAAGTTACACATTGAAAATGTATTTTTAAGTTCAATCTATACTCAAAGCTTTCAGGCCCGTCAGGCCGGTGCTTAACGAGTGGTCTCAAAGCTTTCAGGCCCATCAGGCCTGTGCTTAACAAGTGGTCTCAAAGCTTTCAGGCCCCTCAGGCGAGTGCTTAACAAGTGGTATCGAATACATTCAAGACCAACAAGACGTATGTTAGGAGAATGATGATGATCAACACTTTCCATATATTAAGACCCTTATAAGGCATACTAAATGTACATCATCCTAGGTCTCAAAAGGCACAATTTTCGTTTTGTTATTACTCTGTCTGGCTAATCAATATGTTTAAGAATATGTTTGAGACCAGACTGACCTGTATGGCAGTGCATATATGTGCCCCTTGGCCTACATTGGCAAAATAATCACAAGTATATCCAAGGATATGCAAAGAAATATAGGAAAATGTATGAGAAAAATAAACCATCCACAAAATTCTAGCCACAACAATCGCGACTCTCATGAGTCTCAATCAACAGCTCTGGCTTTGATTCGAGAACAATCTTTCATAGCAACCGTTCTTAACTAATTTATCGAAATTAAAATGAATATTATTAAATTATTTGCCACCCTTCCTCTACTGACCAGAACAGATATTTAAAAGCCTTGCAAAGTCAATAATTGGCCCTCAAGTGATTAAATGCCACAATGTTTACTGACACTTATCAAAATAAGTCAAATTGTAGCTATGTATCTAACAGTACACTATGCATTGTATTTTAATAGTCTGACAGTCCGCTGTGTCTGCTGTTTACGTGTAAACATAATAGAATGTTAGCCTAAGCCTATATTGGTCACAAAACAAATGAGCAGCCGTTGGCCCAATTAAACCTAGATTAGACGTTCGCAAACTTTCTAAATTTCTTCAAAAGAGGCCAAAAAAATCCCTACGTTTATCATTCCAAGTCTTACCTTGATCCCTAATTCACCTGTGGCTGTTTATACTTTTCCAAGACCTTGTTTTTCAAATTCGTTTTAAATGTTCAGTGCTAGCCAGTTTTGCAATTCAGTTTTAACTGTCTGTTAAAAGTTAATAACCTATGACCTGCCCATTTTAATGTATTTCTTAATCATTGTTTGAAAACAAGGAACATCTTCTTGCGGTCGTAAAAAAGTAATATGAAAAAGATGTTTGAAAATAAACATGTGTTTTGTTTCATTAAGTTTGGCAAGTAACTTTAATCTCTCTGTCTGTATGGTCAGATCTTCGACAGGTCAGTTAATCGTAAAAAAAATGAAGAAACGTTTAACTAAATGACGCCACAATGAGTGTTAGAGAATATGAAAGTGATCAAAATAAATTGCCTTTTTACTTTATTTTCACCTAAAGAATCAGATATTTATGAATGGGAATAAAGGCGAGGGTGGCCGGTCTCAAATGGCATTTGAGACCGCGGATGACGTCATCATAGGGCCAGTGGACCAAGGCGATACGAGGACGTCATTCTTGGTCTCAAATGGCATTTGAGAATGGCCACCCTTGCATTTATCACCAAATTAATAATCTTGAAAGTAACATTATCAGCTTCAAGAAAATGTCACCAAAATGATCAAATCTCATTTAAAAAGATGGAGAAGTCTACATTTGACACCTTATATATGTCAGACATATACATATCTCATCTACTGACCATGTTCTAGCCAAACTTTCTTTAATTGGACTATTATACTTACCTTGTAAAATTCCATAAGTGACATTAAATGATTCTCCAAATGTTCTTCCAAAAGCATAGAATATGATGAGATCCGTTACCCACACCACAATGGTTCTGCAGGCATCTATAAGAGTTCTGTGGATGGCTGCAATGAGATTATATTTTGTCCATGAACACAAATTTAGGAGACTATATTCAACGTCAACATGCCTTTCTCTCAAATTAACACTTCACTTCTCATTCATCATACAAGAGTTCCATTAGTGATATTCTAATAGTTTATGGGTCATTCAATGTCAATTCAACAAGGGCATGACATCCATCTAGAACACCCTCAAAATTGTAGCTTCATATCTTTTGTGGTTTTTAAGATGTCCATAAGTTGGCTCATTTTTGTGAAAACGGTGGCCATTTTGAATTTTTAGCAATTACAAAATTACATATACTTTTTAGCCTGTCCATGCCATGGCTCTAAAAGTTGATACCAGGCTATTTTTAGAGGTGTAGAATTTACAAATGGCATTTACAAATCTCTCAGGGTTAGCCATAATGTTGACATGTTTACTTGAACCCAATTTTTCAGTGTTTTAGTTTTCAAAAAGCAGGCTTAATTCAAGGACAAGTTAACCATGAGAAGCACAATGGATTTGTCTAAGACTTGGTATGTAAATAGTATACACTATTACGTCTATAACATAATTGAAAATGTTGTTGGCATTTTGTTTAGTTTTTATTTTATAGCCACTTTAATCACTAGGCTGAAATTTGTTATATGTTGTTACCTTGAAAAAATTAAACTTTTGAATTATTTTAGAATTCTGGACTTTTAGCACTTTCTTTGTCCCTATTGTGCACCCCTATTAGCTATAAAACCCAAACAAATATATACCTCCAAGGCTCCAAACCATTACATATATCACTTGCAAAATGCGTCAGATATTGAAACACAGTGCAACATTAACATTCTATACTTCTCTACTTAATCAACTTCACAATGTGATCTTTATCTTCATCATCTAGATGGTACTGTCTACCAGTTGCTGTTAGCAGTGGTTTTAACACATACAAAATATTCATAATTGGCACCCAGCACAAGTCATCTCTATCTGGCCATTTGTATGACCTGGCTGGATAGTGGGGGTGTAAACATTTGACGTGAACATCTTTTAGTTCTTTGTTCACTTCAGTAATCATTCTGATCCAATAAACTTCATTATAACAGCATAAACCAAAGTCAGCAATGTTAACATTAATGACTGTGTCATCAGAAACCCGCTTTGCCATGATGCATGCCTCTGACTTTGGCTTAAAATGGTGAAAGCTGCGAGTACCAGAAACAGTTCTAGCATTACAATACCTCTCCTTTGGCTTGAAATGGTGAAAGCTGTGAGTACCAGGAGCAGTTCTAGCATTACAATACCTCTCCTTTGGCTTGAAATGGTGAAAGCTGCGAGTACCAGGAACAGTTCTAGCATTACAATACCTCTCCTTTGGCTTGAAATGGTGAAAGCTGCGAGTACCAGAAACAGTTCTAGCATTACAATGCCTCTCCTTTGGCTTGAAATGGTGAAAGCAGTACCAGGAACAGTTCTAGCATTACAATGCTCTCCTTTGGCTTGAAATGGTGAAAGCTGCGAGTACCAGGAACAGTTCTAGCATTACAATGCCTCTCCTTTGGCTTGAAATGGTGAAAGCTGCGAGTACCAGGAACAGTTCTAGCATTACAATGCCTCTCCTTTGGCTTGTAATGGTGAAAGCTGCGAGTACCAGGAACAGTTCTAGCATTACAATGCCTCTCCTTTGGCTTAAAATGGTGAAAGCTGCGAGTACTAGGAGCAGTTCTAGCATTACAATACCTCTCCTTTGGCTTAAAATGGTGAAAGCTGCGAGTACCAGAAACAGTTCTAGCATTACATTACAATACCTCTCCTTCATGGTCTCTCTTCTGATGGTCATTTCTTCTTTAAATATGAAAATAAATTGTATGCCTGTGATTTCCTTTTGGCAAAATTTAAGCATCTGTTTAGGAGTGAGTATTTGGTTACTATTGGGGGTTCTGTAAACATGGTTGTGCTGCCAGTCATTTTACAGTACCCCCTATTCTATCACAGGCTGACTTCCCTTGGCTTGTTGCAAAGAATGACCACTCACAACCAACATTAAAATCAGACTTTTGGGAGCACATATTGAGGAAATTCTTGCAATTTTTCTACTGGCCAGTACACCCATCTGAAAAGTAGTGGACCTTGCGAATGTCATTAGAAATATTTTCTTTTACGAAATGAATTGTTTTGCTCACAACCTCATATACCATACCAACATCATGTGCCAAATCATGAGAAATGAAACACATGGACTTTTCATGCAATTTCCCATTTTCTTTGTGATAAATGACCACTGGATGGATTGTATATTGTTTATTGTTTCAGTGAAACCCTTTGACTTCATCTTGACCACAAAGCTGTAATTTTTAGCAAAATCACCCTGAACAATGACTTTCTCCTCTTGTAAAGTTTCCTTCTCCTCCTTCAGAAATTTGGACAGTGCCTTTGCTATGTAGAAATGTGTAGTGAGTTAGTCCAGCTTATCCACAAGTATAGTGAGAAAGTCATTAACTAATTCAGTTTGAGTAATTAGATCTGGTTCTATCAGTGCTTGTCCATTGTTGGAAGCTAATAGTTTGGTCAATTTCATCTGAAATCTCCTCACTATTAATATGCTCATCAAGAAACTTAACCAGAGGATCAGTGCCTGGGCAGTCTGGATAGAGATGAACCATGCATTGCTTGTTTTCTCTACTACACACCATTATCTCAGTCAGCTTATGACAATCCTTGTCTAATCCTATTGCACTGAGCATCAAGGAAACATTCTGATGTATGGTGCAAACACAAACAGAATGTGCACCAGAGGAATTAACTAAAACACACAACTTTGGTCTCAATGAACAAAACTTTGAAAATCCAATATCAACTGTTGGATGTGCTTTACTTTAAACTACATAAAAGCAATATCTTCTGCACATGAACAATTTTAAAAACACTCACAAAATCTTTCTTTCCAGGCATAAGTCTACTCAACTCATCATAGCAATAAAATCCACTATAAAAACAAGACAAAAATGGAATATATATACAATTCAGGTAAGTGGTTTGAAGGTATAAGTGAAATATATTCAGATTTGAAAATCATTTAGCTTTAATAGATAATAAGATGCACAATTTGTGTACAAAAATGCTATAAATTTAGATTAATGAAATAATTAAAGTTAGGATTTTCAAGGTCGCAACGTATAATAAATTTTCATCTCGTAATTAAAGTGGCTATAAAATAAAAACTAAACAAAATGCCATCACCATTTTCAATTATGTTAGAGATAATAGTGTATACTATTTACATACCAAGTCTTAGACCAATCCATTGTGCATCTTATGGTGAACTTTGTCCTTGAATTAAGTCCATTTTTACTTTTTTTTAAATTAAAAAACTGAAAAATTAAGCTCAAGTGAACATTTCAACATTATGGGTAACCCTGGGAGATTTCTAAGCGTTATTTTTGAATTCTAAACCTCAAAAAATAGCCTGGTACCAATTTTTAAAGCCATGGCATGTACAGGCAAAAAAATAAATGTAATTTTGTAATCAATACAAATTCAAAATGGCCACCATTTTCACAAAAATAGGCCAAAAATGGGCCCCTTTGGACGGCCATATTTCAAAAACCATAAATAAAGCTAAAATTTGGGGATGTTTTAGACACATTTGCAATAAATCTGCAAATTTCAAGCAAATTTGAGATGGTGGGTGTCATTTTCATGTTTTTTCTATTGATTTGACATGAAATGACCCCTATGTCAATCTTTGGATTTTGTAGCTAACCTTGTTTTGAATTGAAAGGATCCTAAGTTTCAAAATTCTTTGAAATATGCAAACTTTTTGATATAACATTTTAAAGGCTGTACTTCAAAAACTTTGGTTTTTTCTAATGTCTCTGGATGAGTAGAATTTTTAAATTGGTCAAAATAGTTCTAAAATCTGAACAGATCAGTTTTTTCAGCTTGTTCACTTTTACAGCTGCACCAAAGATTGCTCAATTTTCTATTCATGCTAAATTTAGGATATATTATTATATGAAAGATTATTGTATTATGTAGGAAAAAGAGGACAGCTCAAAATATTTCTCTAATTCATTTTTTTCTTGACTGATTGAACCTCAGTCGCTGAAATAATTGAAAAGGATAATCCTGGTAGAATTTCAAACTTAAAGGGGTCAAAAAAAAATTGTCAGAATTTCCTGCACCACTTCAAAGAATTATGATAGATAAGTTAAAATACACAGGATTTATATTAAAGACTGCCAAGGTTGGATGTATTCAACACAAATTTGCATGCCTAAGAATTCAAAACACTGCAAAATTCATTTTGATAAAATATGTTGCTACTTTTATTGCTTTTTAAAGCAATGTAGTTCATGTCTATTAATACACTCTTATACCTTTGAGAACAAACTGAAATAAAAATGCAGTATATTTTGGTTTTCAACAGTTTCTGGCAAACATTGGACATAAACCCCCTCATAAGGTCCATCACAGTTGAATCAAACAAGAACCCCTCCCTCATGTTATCTTTTTGTTGTATAATTTACCTGTTCCATGAATAACAAAAACAAACTAACCAGTAAGAGATTTTGTGACGGCTAAACCAAAGTAATTGTAAAACGTTATTGAGAAGAGATAAAGCAGGCAGAATACTAGGAGCTTTGGACTGTTGCCAATTTGCATCAGGGCATCTATGGCATCCTCATAGCGTCCTGTGTATGCAGAGCCATCCGGGATTAAATATAGGGCTGGAAGAACAAGCTGCAACAAAGAAAGGTAGTTGGGTAATGTGTACATATCATTTTGATTTGATAATCATTAATGGAAACATACAGTCAAAAATTTAAACCTTATATATAATAGAGAATTACATAAGGAACTTAATGCCAACAAAGCATCTTGAAAGCTGATTCCGTTCTCAAGTTATCCATGTTTTAAGTTGGAACATGGAGGCTGCCATTTTGCGCTGAAATACTACCAATATTAACCCTATGTGTTAACATGCAATAATGTATTTCTTAATATATGTATGCATGTGATGTCATCAGCTGAATACCTCTCCAATTTCTGTTGCAATTCCTTGCTATTTATTACCCTTACCCACATTAGTATGACAGAAAACAGCTGCATTTGATTAAGATTTCTAAAGACTTGGTCACACTACCAACAGTTACCTACAAAAGGTATTGCAAAAGTCAGCAATGCCTGAGCTTGGAGAAAAATATTTATAAGACTGAGATGAAAAGCTGTGGGCTGCCTTTAACTCAAAATACATCACACAATTTGCATAACAATGTATAAATAAATATATAATATTAGCTATAACTACGAAATTAAATGAGCTCTTTTACAAACTTAAGGAAGTCTGACGCTCTTTCTAAAACAAAATTAAAAAAATAATTATGTATCACTTGTCGTCCTTAAAATTATTCCTAATAGTATTGCACAATTTACATCATTTACAAAATATCAAATACTTGAACTAATTCTATAATTTATGGTAGACAAAAACAAACCTATTTTTGAATTGAAAAAGAATTAATAGTTGTATCATTAATTACAGTACCAACTATTGAAATACCAAAATACTGCAGCTTATAGACTAATTTACTGGTCTGGAGGCATAGGCAGGATTTAAAGGGGGGGGGGGGGAAACTTGCCCACCCCACTTTTTGTATCTTTTGTATGGTGATTTTTGTTGCATCTTAGCAAGATTTTGCGGTTTTACCCCCCACTTTTGACTTTGCCTCCCCACGTTCGATAGGCAAGTCCTACCCATGTCTGGAGGTTAATCTTATAAATGCATTCCTTCAAATCAAAGTACAGGCATGTTTCAGCTAGTATTTTTTTTTCTCTCACTTAATTGCACCTGTGTATGTTTGGCAAAAGCAAAACAAACAGGTCCCCACAGCAGAGACAAATTTACCCAGTTTAGCATAGAAGTTTGCTAATCAAAATGGTACAGTTTGCTACTCAAATTTTGATTTAATTAGCAATGCTTTCTTCACTACCTCCACATTGTTAATAATGTTATCCTGAGAAATATACCCCGCACCACAGGATAAGCTAAGCTAAATCCATCCGACCCATTAGGCTCATAGCGCCGGTGCTTATCCCCGGTTTCAAAGGCGCAAGTGGATGAGAGTACATGACTCCCCCAGAATAGGACACCAGTCCATTGCAGATTAACTCCCTAGCAGTGCTGGTACTCATTTTACAGATGAGTGGACTGAAGAAAGTAGAGTAAAGTGTCTTGCTCAAGGACACAATGCAGTGCTCTCAGCTGGATTTGGACCGGTACCAGTCACCTTTCGAATACGAGCATGAGCACCACAGGCTACCTTTGTCAAAAATTAACATCCGCTTACCAAACACATGATCCAGAATCCAAATGAGCCCTCCATTCCTACCACCTGTAAGAGAGGGATTTTAAATACATGCAATTGATTTTAATTAAGTATTAATTATCTTTATCTAATCAAGAGAATTTCTCAGGTTGCAGGTCAATTCAAAAGAATAAATATCTGATTTGTTTCATAAAGAGTTTAAAAAATTTCTTTGAATAAAATATGGCAATCGATATTCATGCCATCCAAATTGACAATATGGCTTCACTTACAACTTACAAAACAAAATGGTAATAAAATTAATCTGTGTCATACTGATCAATTTATCGTCATTTCAATATGTCATACATGAAATATTGTAGATACTTGAATCAGTGTGAGTCAATATTTTGCATTTCACATGCAATTCATGAAATAAAGATGAATAGCTGACAGGTAACAGACCTGCAAGGGCGGGTATCCTCTCTGCTTCAGGAACATTTCTTCCATCACCATCTGGAATGCATTGCAGGCTTGACCAGCTAAAATGAGGATGATACCTGCATGGGAAATTCCAACGAACAAAGTAAGGGATATGACACACAAATTAGCATTTACATAATGCAAACTACACTTTTAACACATTATTGTAATGCCTAAAAGTATCTTAGAGATTAAAGCATACATGTTTAGTAAGGAGTTAAGATGATGCTCCTTCTCATCATCAATCTCTTTTCAATAGGGAAAAGGAAATCTGAAAGTTGCTATGGACACTTAGTGTCATCCGCATAAAACAGTAATCAACAAAAGTTAAAGGCCACTTCTTGTGTTAGTGTGGAGAAAACCATGCAATACAATTCAACGTTTCTGATTGGCAGATCATATTTACACAAATACTGACAAGCCAATCAAAAACTGCAGTGAAAGTGACATCTCTAATATGTAACAGATTTACTGGTGATGTGCGTCAGGCAATTTTCTTGTGACGAGATTCCCTTTTTAAGTAAAGCTAAAGTAGACTACATGCACCAAACCAACAATGACACTTACCAAGAAGCGTTTCAAAGAGGGCTTTTGGGTTCTCATCTTCAAAAATACTTGCAGAACCGACAAGCACAAGACCAAACTGAAGGGAAATAGACAAGAAAGCAAATAAAAGAAAGATATTATCTTTCTGTTTAACTGTAAACTCAAATTTCCGAGTGCTGGTGATGTATATCAAACTATTAATGAAGCTTGTTAATGCCTTTTTGGCCGACTCTTATAGAAGTGCGTATTTTACAAAAATTACAAGACTTTTGGCTAAAATCTGAGACAGGACAACTGCAAACTTTCTGGTATGGCCCCTAATCCTTTGTCAGTGGCAGAAGTCTAATACTCTGATCTATGACACAAATGAAGCATAGTTCTCATATATTTATACCCTGCTACAGCATACTACACATCAGACTAATAATAAAAAGCAAAATTTCCAGGTATTTCCACTGCAACTATGTTTTTCTTTATGACATATATTGATATCTTTTGAATTCATTTTCAAATCTTTTAGATTGATATGCACTAGAAAGAGCATTAATGTCTAAACTGAATTATGTACCTGTAGTTTTTAAGAATTTGCTTATCAAAATTTGAAGAATTTCTAATGCATAAAAGGTCGTGATATATGAAAAGCTCAATCTTTCCTATAATTCTTTAAAGTTTGATCCTAAATTTCAGTCACTGAAAATCAGCAGACTGTTTTCTCCTACTACTGACTGAGGTAAGATGGGATGTCCTACTAAATATTGACTGAGGGTAAGAGGAAATTCAAAACCTCTTGACCATATTCAACGACTCCTAATCAACTAAAGTTGGTGGAAGATTAGAAAACAACAAGTTAACATAAGGAAATTTATAAGTTTTCTTAATATGATGTCACAAGCTCACAACATTTCAATAAAGGTTGCATCATATATTATTTAATAGCCTGAAATTGCAAAATGCTACAAACCTGTGAATTCCTAACCAATTTTGATGAACCATTTTGCTATTTTCATGGTTTATTGTATACTTTCTTCCAATTATGCTCAAGTTGTTGTTGTTACCTGTCTGCATATATTTAAACAGTACTTCATAAGCTCAATTCATCTAGAGCAACACCAGAAATATCAATTGTGGAAGAATAACTGCAGCTAAACAATTTTTGTGAGACATGCACTACACCAACAATGAAATATAACAAAACAGTCTAAGTATTATAAATGTATTACGGATCATTGACATATTTATGACACTCTCTCATCTAGTATGCTTTGCCATATGCACAACAAATAATCATCATTTTCTTAGTTATTCTAGCAACTGAAAGATGGCTTTACATACATATATCACTTCAAGGTCAATTTCTTACCATTACGCACATGATTCCGCTCCACTGATAACACTTTAATTTCCTTTTAAAAAATATCATCTAAGAAGAGAAAGAGACAATAAACATTGAGATGAGTAAGAGCCCACATACTCAGACTCAGTAGAGGCCATGCTTCACTCAATAATTTAAAAATAGGCCTTTACCTCTTGGCCTGATTGGGAATTGCCAACAATGGACCGGCCTTTACAATCCCAAACCTGTGTGGGTGGCCCTAGTAAGCCATTTTATATCAATTATATAAGATTTTTAATGGTTGGGAAAGCCAAATACAACATATGCAGAGCATAAGAGCCAACAAGTATATACAGAAAGCCCCTTGTGGGCCCTCAAAACAGAAACTTTATTGCAGCATACTTCTTTAAGTGCGCCATATACTGTATATTTCCAGGTCCCTACCATATTGTCACAATGTTTGACGGTGCTGTAAAGAAAATAATATAATAACTATAAAGAACTCAAAATCACTCAAATTACCAAAAATCTATAACACACACAAAAAAAGAAGAGAATTCAAATTCCTCAAGAAATTCATTTTTACACTGAATCATCTCACAGTAAATTTGAGCTATGCCATCCCAATCACAACAATAAACAAATAACCACAACAAAAATAACCTTATCCCCAGCACAAATTCAAATGTTTCTCAATTAAGAATTAAGACATATACAAGCCGAGGGAACCATAGTTGGCCGGGCCAATTGGGAGCTTTCAGAAGTAACATGTGACACTGATCGTACATCACCTTGTCTAGTACTCTTGGTACTAGAGCGAATGGCGGAAAGGTGTAGCCCAGGAAGTGGGTCCACTTGATCGTGAATGTATCGACTCTTCAGACCCTCGGGTCGGGAGTCAAGAGCGCAAAACATTGGTAACTTGTGGTAGTCTACAGATGGGAACAGGTCTATGTCCAGGAAACCGAAAGTCATCCAGATCTCGTTGGCCACCTGCGGCAGAAGGGCCCACTCTGTGGGTGCTCAGTGAAGGCAAGATAACAGATCTGCGATCGTGTCTCCTTGCCCGGTAGGTGGACCGCCTGAAGACTGACCTTGTTTGTCATGCACCAAGATAGAAGGGATTTGGCAAGGCTCCAGAGTCTCCTGGACCTCGTGCTCCCTGTCTGTTGATATAAGCCATTACAGTGGTATTTTCAGTGCGTATTAGAACAGTCTTGTTCCGTACCTGTGGTAAAAAGTTAACAAGAGCCTGGCGCACTGCCTCTAGTTCCAACATATTGATGTACTGATTGCACCAAGTGCCCGTCCAAAATTCTGTGACTTGGGACCACGCTAAATGCGCTCCCCACCCCGTCAAAGACATGTCTGTCACCACTGACAGTGACAGTACGGCAGGCAGGAAAATCGCTCACTGTGACAGGTGGGAGTGGACGCACCACCACAATATGTGGGAGACCACTGCCTATGTACAGGGGCAGGAACACTAAGGTCCCTCTTGGATAGGACAAAATGATCCAGTAGGTGTAATTGTAGGTCCCGCATGTGAAACCTGAACATTGGGACTACATCTACCAGACTGGCTAGGTACCCTAGGAATACCAGCCACACTCTCGCTGGTGACGTTGGCTGTGAGAGGATAAAGTCAGCTCCTGCCTTCATGGCCAGGATCCATTCCTCTGTCGGTCTTATGCCACCTTGTGTGAAATCCTGGATTGCTCCCAGAAAGTCTGGGATGGAACTAGATTGGACTTGGCGTGCTTGATAACCCAACCCAGCCCAAGTTCTGTGCCACTCTTATGACTACGTCTGTGTGTACTGTGACTGTGGCTGCATCTTCTGTGACAATGGGCCAGTTGTCCAGATACATAAAGATTCTTATGCCTTACTTCTGCAGAAAGGCCGCAAGAACCCTCGTTATCCTGGTGAAAACTTTTGGGGCAGTCAACAGACCGAAGGGTAATGCCCTGAACGTGTACGTGGCCCCCTCGAATTAGAACGCCAGAAAGCACCTCTGTTACTGGTGCATTGGCATGTGCAGATATACGTCTCCAAGGTCGACGGAGGTAGCCCAAAGGACCTTCGTCAACTGAGGGTGGATGAAGTGCAACAATGTCTCCATATTGAGTTTCCCTTCTTTGAAGCCAAGAAGAACGTGGACATTACAGATCCCTAAGGCTTTGTGATGTGATACTCATGACTTTCAGATATCCTTGCAGCTTTTATAAACTACTGAAAAAAGACACATTCTTATTTGATATAAGTATTTATTATATAGCTTCTCATACAAAAAAAAAAAAAAGAGCAGACAACAATAAAAAGAAGCTCACTGAGAATATTCCTGTGAAGATGACGATCGACCCGCGCAGCATCTGCCAAACTGAAGCAGTCACATAGAGAAGTCCAATACCTATACAAGAGAAATGCAATTATCATTATGCCACATATTTTAAGTGCTCAATTCAAACCAGGTCTGCTCAAAAGCACTTGACAATGAAAACTTAACAGAAAAAAGACAAAATAGTCCAGAAATCAAGAAGATAGTGATGTAACAAAATTCAAATGTCAAAACAATACAATCACGTAATAAGCTTGCACATCTACGTAAATATTTCTTTCAAGATTGCTCAAAGTATGAAAAAATAACAAATCTCACGTTAAAATTAAAATCAAAAACAGGCCTCTTGACAGGGAAGTAAATTTCACTGAGTAGAAAATTTAAAAATAGAAAATTTGCAGCATGATATACAAACATTCTTTATATTGCCATTCTCTATTTTTCTACTTAAACTGACTTGTAGAGGCAATTTGGCTAGATTGCTTTAAAGTCTACTTAAAACCATAGCAGTGACATAACTATATAATTTTTTGTAAAACCATAACAAATTCCAAATCCAAGCAAAATTTTGAGGAATGGCTCAGATATTTTCAGAAAAAACTTGAAAATTTGGTAAATCTAGACCTGATTTAGAAATTCAAATTTGCAAATTTTGTGATCCCTTTTCCCAAGACTGCTGGTATAACTAAACTCTACTACACTGATTGCTTTCATCAGGATTACGATAAAAAACACATACCGAAATCCTATTTTGCAAATTAGAGTGCACAAATTTGTCTGAGTTTCGGAAAATGTCTCCCCCTGCCCCCCTTGTAGCAATGCCACTGCATCATAGTAAAATGGTTTTTGCACCAATCTGTTTCTTTTTAAGTCCTCTCTATCATCAATGATATGAAAAGGTGAAAAAAAAAAAAAAAATTGAAGTAAAACAATGGAAATACCTGCTAATGTGGTACCAAGCAAATCACAAAATGTAGGAAGGATAAATATCCATTGGAATATTCTGACAAAAACAATGGAAAATATAACTATTAGTAGATTGAAACTGTGTTTCACTTCATTTAAAAAGTGAAAAGAGATGGTCATATCATTGTTTTCACCTTTACAATCAGCATTTATCATTTTGAGTTCCTTGTAGACAAGATTCACATGCCATCATTTTCCAGAAACAAATTCTATTTCTATTTTCTTTCATACCAGAAACCAATTGATTTGAATTTAGAAAGATTGTTTAGATTTGCTTTCAGGGCATGAATTTGTTGTTGTGTACACTCCATTTAAAGTTTTAGTTTCAACTTACAAATGTACCTGTAAAACATCCTCACCCCTCTATTTCTATTCTTCCCCTGTTCCTATATACCTTTAAATTTTAACCACTTCTTAAGTGCTAACCAGAAAACTCAAATCTTTAGTGGTTCTGATGCATCCTTTAACTGTTGGTTGATTTTCAAGTTTGATACTAACTGGCATTGCATATCATGAAATATGCTAAATAACATATATTTATAAGCCATGCCCACCATGCATATCAATAAAGTGAACTTGACAACATAACAAGTATGATGCAAAGCATGCATATGGTTACACATTTAATTATTACTGTTTTAAGAATTTTACATAATGCTCCATCTACATGACATCACTACCAACACAATAGGTCACATACATTAGACCATAACTCATCTGTGTACAACATATGATATGTGTGTGATGTGCATACAAGTTTGTTGGAGCATTTTCACATTAAGGCATGCATATCAGTGATAGAACCTGTTGTCAACATAAGCATGTACACAATAACTGACAAATAACATGCAAGTATGATGCAAACAGACATATGGTTGCTATAAATTTATCACATTTTCTGTATTTTTTTTTAATCAAGCCACCCCATCCCTCTCCCCACTTAGTAATATGCATGACATCACCACCAAAAACAATAGGGCACACAAATGGACAATGGGTAATCTGTGTACCACATATGACCTGTATCCAATGTACTGTCCTGAGGTTACTGTGTTTACAAGCTCTTTTCAGCAATACCATATTTAACCCCGCTATACTACAATTCGTGTATGTACTGTACATGAATATTTATGATATTCAACAATTTTATATCATGAATATGTATATACTAGCCAAGATAAATATTAGTTAAATCCATCTGTGCCATTAGGCTCATTAAGCCAGTGCGTATCCCCGGTTTCCATGGCGCAAGCGGATGAGAGTACATGACTCCCCCTGGACAGGACGCCAGTCGATTGCAGATTAACTCCCCAGCAGTGCTGGTATTAATTTTACAGCTGAGTGGACTGAAGCAAGTAAAGTGTCTTGCTCAAGAAAACAATGCAGCTCTCATGACAGGAATTGAACTCGATACCTCTCAAATATGAGCATGACTCCTTAACCACTGAGCCACATCACCTCTAAACAAGTATGAATCAAAACAGACATGTAGTTGTTAAAATATGAGCGTTTGAAGATTTTTAGATTTAGCCCCGCCTAATTATTGATATGCATGACATCACCACCAAAACCAACAGGGTGCATATACGGACCATGGGTTATCTGTGTACTACATATGACATGAATCCGGTTTATCGTTCTTTAGATATTATGCTTACAAGCTCTTTTCAGCAAAATCATAGTAAGCCTTGCCAACTATGCATGGTGTTATACCATGAGCATGTACACACCAGCTAACATCATACCTAGACCAAATATTAAACAAAACAGACATGTAATTGTTGTTAAAATATGAGCATTTAAAGATTTTAATCATTAAGCCCCACCTACTCATTAATATTAAAATCAATAGGACACATCTGCAAACCATCTGTGTACCACATATGAAAGAAATCTCATGTATCTTTCTTGAGATACTGTGTTTACAAGCTCTTTTGTGCAAAATCATATTAAGCCCCTCCCATCACGCATATTAATGAAATTCAACATTTTGGTACCATGAACATGTACTCACTTGCTAACAACACAAGTAAATCAAATATGAAACAAACAGACATGTGCTTGTTAAAATACGAAGATTTTCAGATTTGATCATTAAGCCCCGCCTACTCATTAAAATGCATGACATCACCAACAAAAGCAATATGGCACATCTACGGACCATGACTTATCTGTGTACCACATATGACACGAAACCGGTGCATGGTTCTTGGAATATTGTGTTTATGAGGTAGCGTCACACACATACATACACACCCACACACATATATACACACACATGTCATTATGACCGCATAGGTTCCTGATGCTGATCACATCAGAACCAAAAATGATCATTTCAAGATTTTTACATTAAGCCCCACCCACTCAATAATATGCATGACATCATCACCAAAAACAATAGGCACATATGGGGACTATGGCCTACCTTGTGTACCATATATGACATAAACTTACTCCGCTAAGCGTAGCAGGGATATTTACAAGACTTATACTTACCTTCCATGCTATAAATATGCAATCTGGTCACATGACCCGATTCTACACACTTCTAATCGACCTTAAAAACGTAGTTACCAGCCCAGTCCTGACCCCCATATACCCTCTACTAACCCTCACTTAACATTCCACCGAGGCCTGAACGAGAGGGGAGGCGAGTCGGGATGCATGAAAGGTAAGTATAACTCTCGTAAATATCCCCGCTACGCTTAGCGGGGTAAATTTACTTCCAGTTATACCTTACCTTCCATGCTATAAATATGCAATCAGATTGCAACCGAGGATAGAAAGGAAGGAAACTCAGGTCGCAGCACAATTTTCTAAAGGCTGGTACTAAAACTCCCACTAGTCTTATCCTGCTTTAAGGACGAGAGACCTCCGAATAGGAACTATCAAAAGTAGTAACCCACTGCTAGTTATGACAAGAGAACAGAGAGCACTCTGTGGAGAATAACCGAGGTAAAACATCTACAGAATAAAGGTTAATCATCTGACAAAACATGCAAACATAATCCGTTAGTAAAAAGAATCAAACTGTAAACAATGCACAAAACACCATGACGAAAACTCACCAGGTTCGTCAGAGGACCAGAACGGTTCAGGAAAGCATGAAATGATCAAACCGTCTGTAAAGTTAAACTAAGCAAAAGCTGCCAGAACCGCGGCAGAACCGTGTTAATAAAACATAAACAAAATAAATGGTGCCAAAGATCAGCAAAATTCCTTTAGTAAAACAACGAAAGAACAATCGCCAAAACAACGGCAAAGTTTTGTTAGTAGGAATAAACGAAATAAAAAAAACCTGAATGGCCAAAAAAAATTGTTAGTAAAAACAAACGAATTAAACATGCCAGAACAGTGGCCGAAATCCGTTAGTGAACGATTAAGACGTTAAGAAATTTAACGTAATAACTCCAACAGAACGAAAGAAAGTGAAGAATTTAAAACCAGAATATTCACCTCAAGAAAAGGGTGGTCCTCTTCTTCAAAGAACAGCCCTTGCAACTCCGCGTTGATAGTCTGGAATATCCTTCAGATATGCGGAGACGAACGTGGCTGGTATTTTTCATACCGCAGCACGAAGAATCTCGTTGAGGGGAACCCCACCAAAAAGGGCAATTGATGTAGCTATGCCTCGTACCTGATGTGCCTTAACCGAACGTTCCGTGAATAACGTGGAATTATTGCACGTGATTGCTTGAACAATCCAACGTGAAATCGTATCACGCGATGGCGCGATGTGGATTTTGTAAGGACACGAATAAGGTAATGACATCGTTCCGGAAGGATTGCGTATGTTAATATTGAACGGGGCACCAGGCCTTGTTCTCTACCGTGTCAGAAAACATAGCGAGCGACGGAAGGAAAATAGGTTCCGGTTATAACTCTAATGTCTGATTCTTGGCTAAAAAGGCCGGATTGGGCACGAGTCGAACGCCTCCAGATTCAAAGCGAGTATGGCCCTCTTTGAGCGAAAGCGCGTGAATGGCGCCTATGCGTGTAGCAGAGGCCGCAGAGAGTAAAAATACCATTTTGATTGTCAGTTCCTTGAGTAGACATTCTGGCAAAGGCTTAAACGGAGCCGTGCTAATGTCTCGAGAACCACCTGCATATCCCAAGGGGGAGCGAGGTTACGAACTGAAGGTCTTTGTAAAGACATTCCTTTAATCAATCTTTCCAGAGGCTGTGCGTTGGTGATGGTTGAGCAATATAGAAAGCCCGGGTGGATAGCTGATATGGCTGTCCTGAACCCCTTGACTGTATTGATGGATTTATTCAGATTAAACTGGACCAACAAAAAATCCGCTACGTCACCAAGAGAGAAACCGATCTATCATGGCACCAGTCTCGTAACATTTCAAATCTGGAAGCATACATCCCCAAAGTGGAAAACCTTCGGCTTCGGGCTGCCATTTGGGCAGCCACCTCCGAAAGACCCTACGACACAAGGGATTTGCGGATAGAGGCCACACAGTCAAATAGAGTGCTCTTGGATTGTGGTGCAGTTTGCTGGAGCCCCAGATTGAGACTAACTCATCCGTGACCTGACACTCGTACGGGAAACCTGCGACCAGATTTAGCAGCTGAGGGAACCACAGTTGGCCAGGCCAGTCGGGGGCTACCAGAAGAAACATGGGACACTGATCATACATCACCTTGCCCAGTACTCTCAGTGCCAGAGTGAACGGTGGGGAGGCGTAGCCCACGAATCGTGAACGCGTCGACTTTCCAGACCCTCTAATCAGGTGTCAGAGCGCAAAATTGGTAATTTGTGGCTGTCCACTGAAGGTCTGACGGGTGAAAAATTCGCATCCTGTGACAGGTGAGAGTAGACGCACTACCACCAAATGTTGGGGACCACCGCCTGCGTATGGGGGACGAAGACACTGAGGTCTCTCCTGGATTGTATGAAATGATCCAGTAGATGAAATTTGAGATCCGCATGTAAACCCTGCACATGGGAACTACATCTACTAGGCTGACTAGGTATCCTAAGAATACCAGCCAAGCTCTCACCGGCGATGCCTGTAGCGAAAGAAGGACGTCGGCTCCCGCCTTCACGGCTAGGATCCGCTCCTCCGTCTGTCGTATACGACCTAGAGTACAATCCAGGACTGCTCCCAAAAAGGTGGGAGTCTGAGAAAGAACTAGATTGGACTTGGCGAGGTTGATCACCACCCTAAGTCCTGTGCGACTCTTATGACTACGTTCTTGTGTTCCGCGACAGTGGCTGCGTCTACTGCGACGATCAGCCAGTTGTCTAGGTACATACAGATTTTGATGCCTTGCTTTCGTAGGAAGGCTGCTAGAACTCTCGTTATCCGGGTAAAAACCTTGGGGGCAGTCAATAGCCCTCGAATTGGAAGGACAGAAAACACCTGTGTTTCTCAAACATCGGTACATGAAGATATCCGACCGCGAGGTGGACTGAGGTGGCCCACAGGCTCCTTGTCGACTGAGGGAGTATGGAGTGAAGAATTTCCATCTTGAACTTCAATGGACGAATGAACCTGTTAAGTGGTCTCAGATTGATTATCGGGCGCTAATTGTTCCCCTTCTTGGGGGCCAGAAAAAACGTGGACATTACGAGGTTCCTGGGAGGATTCGAAATGGGGTGGGGCGGGAGAGTCGTGAACTCTAGACGGTAACCCTGGGGAATGGTTCGTAGCACCCATTTGTCTGTGGTGACTTTCTCCATTGCCTCTGAAAATTTCCCTAAACGCCGCCCCCCCCCCTCGACTGGAACACCCGTCATCGGGGGCTTCGAGGGTTGGTCAAAAATGCTGTCCCTTGCCCTTCTCCCTCCTTCGGGAAGAGGAGGTACCAGCTCTGCATGCAGAGGGGAAGGAGCGTCGACCGGTCTTCACTCTGCCGGTCCACGAAGTGGACTCCTGGCGAGAGAAAGAAGCTGCATAGGGTCCCGTTACTGCGTTACGGCGACGATGGACCCGTTGCTGGTTGGACGCACCCTGGCCCGTATGGGGGCCGAAGAGCGGCAACGTGCGGTAAGAGAAGAAAAAGACTTCGTCTTCGCCACGGAGGCTCGGGCAAATTGGTTGACTGTCGCGTCGAGCAAATCCGAGAGTCCGGTTAACAAACGTGCGGTCTTTGTAAGGACCTTGGCTGGTAGATGCCTACGCAAAACCGAGTCTAAGCACTCTGTCACCCATACGGCAAGGGCTTAGTATTTAAAACCCCGCCGTACGGCCCGGTCAACAGCTGTTAGGGAATCTTCCCTCGCTGGACCGCAGGGTTAAGAAATTTCTTAGCCCTGGCCACCGAGCTGGACACCGCTCGCCGGCTGACGGAGGAGTTGCCACACTCCTTCTGGGATCAAGGGGGTATTTATGAGTGCCTGATAGGCAGCTGGTTGGACACGCGTGGCCTTGTCAACTTCTTTGTTGTAGGCTGTCCAGTCCCTGTCCGGGGTCCTGGCCCAATGCCGAACACTGCTAACCAGGGAGGCATCAATGGGAAATTGTCTAGCCATTGGATTAGTATCCCTCGGAGCTGAGCTAAGCAGTCTATGCTAAAACTGTGGGCCAGCCTCTACAAGAGGTGTCTGCAATATCCAGCTTGATTTCCAGTTCTAGGAAATCAATAAGCTGGGCAACCGCTTTCCTTGTAAAAGGGGGTCCACTGGGGAAGGGGAGAAGAGGACCTTGTCCAGTATCCAGTAGGATACGCGGGTCTTATCTAGTGCGGTCTGCATCATTGATACGGCACTGGGGACGTCTTGAACAGTGGCGGTGGGAGAAATCCTCCATTCTGGGGGGTGGTCCCGTGCCGTGGGCGTGTCCGGAGTCTCCACCAGAGGGTCCAAATCGTCCAAAAAATCAACTTCCTCTTCCAAGGGATAGATGTCGAGGGCATCCTCCTCCAAAACCTCAGGGTCGGGAAGATGCCATGCCGGGAAAAAAGGTGCAGGAGGTTGTAGCCTCCGCTCCAGGGCCTGAGACAATAAAGTCTCAAGTGTTTTCTTGAGTGTGTCCTGAAAGGTGGGATCCTCGAGAGGGTTTCCCCTGTGTTGCTTCCTTCGCCTCTGCCTGTGTTCAGGGGAGGATGAGGAAGAGAAAGGGAGGAAGAAAACTGGTGACGTCAAGTCTGTCCCCCTTGTATGCACAAACCCATTCAATGTGTCTCCTCCGGGGTCTGCCTCGTTCAGGAGACCTCACTGGGTGGACGGGAGGTTTGGGCTACGCCACAGCGTTTGGCACCACCGGGGTATGCGTACGCCTACTCAGCTGTGGGAGCTCGTCGTCGGATGCCTTGCTGAAAGTGGGCGGTGGCCCTGCCTTCCAAGTGGGAGGCGGCTGTGGTTTAAGCCTGGGTGGCGGCGGCAGCGTTGTGAAGACAAAGATGGCGTCTAACCGTCGCTTCTCCACTCTCTCGGCCACTCTTTGATAGTGCCAGTCGCTGTGGAGTCTGTGCTCCGACTAAGCCGCTGCATAGAGTACAAGGATTCGACTCGCAGCATAATCTACACGCGTAACACGTGAGATGGATGTCACCGGAGCGTAATTTAAAGAAGCGTTTGCATGCTATGCATCGTAGGACATCTTGGATGCGTAACGCACAGACACTCGTGGACCTGTCCTCGGTGTCCATGGTAATGGTGAAAATAATTGCGGAACTGTAACATTTAACGCGGACAATCTTATTGATGGCGTTCACACGGCCGTGGAACAGCGTAGCTAATGGCTACGGGACCAAAAAGAAAATAGCTCTCGTGATGCTATACTTCTTGCGAAGATTGTCACCTGACCATGTAGCTAGTGGGTCTATTTCCTGGTTAATCGTACGATGTACGTTATCCCATTACAAAACTATGGAGCCGTACGGACTGGTTCACCGAAGCTGTATGGACCCATAAAGCCATGAAGCCATCCGTCGAACCTGTAAATACGGGCCATGGAGCTGTCCAATGGATCTGTAAACACGGGCCGTGGGGCCGTCCAATAAACCCATACGGAGCTGTAAACGCAGACCCTGGAGCTGTCCAATGGACCCATACAGAGCGGTAAACACGGACCGTGAAGCCATATGGAGCCGTCCAATGGACCCGTACGGAGCCATCACGGCTCCGTACGGAGCGGTGAAGATGGGCCGTGGAACCATATGGATTCAATCACCAGAGCCGTACAGACCAGAAAGGACCTGTGAAATCACTTGTGACTCGCATATAACCTCTTTGGGCGCCACCTTTACGTGTGCCTACCGGTCCCTATCGCGGAACCGTGGATCACAGAGGTGTACAAAGGGTTTACCCACTAAAAATACATGCCTCTCACAACTCAGTAATCTTATCAAGAAGGGGGCGCTTCTTTAAAGTGGTTTATTCTTAGTGATGTCTAGGACGCCACTTAGCTTATCAATATAGACTCAGGTAACTTACGTCTGATAGACTGCACCCATGGCCCTGCCGACTCAGTAATCTATCGAGTCAGGGGCCTCCAGAGGGTGAATCAGGAAAAAGTTAACAAAGTAAACAACAAACACAGGCCTCCACGACTCAGTAATCTATCGAGAAGGTGGCCATCGCGTAAGTAGAAACTCTGAGACTAATTGATTCATGTCGCCTCTTGGCGTTTATCTAAAAAGTAAAAATATATATATGAATGCATACATATACTGTACACTTACACCAAGATGCCCCTACGGGCGATGTACGACCCTTATGCAGGTGAGACAGGTCTGCAGGAGACGTCAAACATAGAGAGGCAAGCCACAGCAATTTAGTACATCAAAACAATTTATCAGAAAAATTACTATCTTAAAAAAAATTTAAATCTGAGAAAATGCACCGAACGTAAATTCTTTAAAAGCGCAGGGGTAGCGTAGAAAACATGAACCACTGAGTAACTTGGCGTCTGTGGAGATGAAAAGAATAAATTAGATCTCCTGTAAAGAGGACTTTGGAAAGACCCCCTCAAGGTCTCTCCAACGCCCCCAAATTCAAGCTTGAAAATGAAAAACTTTGTCTTAATTATATGCGAGAAAAACTAATACACGAAATGTACTGGTAACGTTAAATAAAAAATAGGCTCTCTTGTAACAACTGTAGCTCCTTGGAGCTGTAAAAAGCCGACTTCTCAAACACCCTGTGGTGACGTTGACCCAATACACATGCGCCAACATCGATTGAAGAAATTGGCCTAATGCATACGAGAAACTGTACTGAAGATATCCTAACATGTTAATACAATGCATAGTATAACGTTAGGCTCTCCTTGTGAAAGGGTGGGGCCAAGGGAGAAAAACACTTAAACCCAGGGGCAAGAGGACCACTAGACAGGCACACTTGGTGCTCTAGAGCCTCAAACACCCACCGAGAGAGTGGAACTCGCTCAAACTAGCTACCCGCTTTGTACAGATGGAGACAAAAATCTATCCTAAGTGTAGGCTTAACAGGAAAGTCCTGTGAGTCAGACCGAAGAAATCCCAGACCCATGGCTACCTTGTCTTACTTCAGAAGACTTAAAAAGGCGAACCGGATAAGACGGAGCAGCGTAAAAACCTGCCTAGTAGAAGCTGCAAGGGAGAAAATTGTTAGAAAAAGGTTAAATTTATAAAAGAAAATTTGACCAGTTCCAGCAATGTTGTGATAACAACGCGCTGAAAAGAAGAGAAGGTTAGTAGAGGTTATATGGAGGTCAGGACTGGGCTGGTTACTACGTTTTTAAGGTCGATTAGAAGTGCTTTAGAATCAGGTCATGTGACCAGATTGCATATTTATAGCATGGAAGGTAAGGTATAACTAGAAGTAAATACAATGTTGTCATTCTGGAGATTTCGTGCTTATGAGCTATATTTAGCAAAATCACATTCAGCCCCACCCACTATGCATATTATTGACATTCAAAATGTTTACACTATGAGCATGTGGACACTAGCTAACAACATTACTATGCCATATATGAGAGAAAACAGACTAGCGGTTGTTGCATCATGCGCATTTCAAGATTTTTACATTAAGCCCACCCACTTATTAATGTACATGACATCATCACCAAAACCAATATGACACATCTGCGAACCATGTACTATCATTGTACCACATATGACATGAATCCACTGTATCGTTCTTGAGATATCGTGTTTACAAGCTAGGCATAACACACATACACACACACACATACTGTACATACACACACACGCCAGCAGAACCAGATAGGTTCCTGATGCAGATAGCATCAGAACCAACAAAACCATACATTTTTTTATATCAAAATCCATCCATAAGTTATTGAGATATGTTGATGACAGAAAAACAAGACATCAATAATGTTATAGCTCAACCCATAGTAGTGCAAAAACCAGTTGACTGGTTTTATTAAAAAAGCAATTTTATTTTCATGGAAAACATGCATGGAAATTCAGTTCAGAAATAGCAGAAACTTCCCTTCAATGTCATTTAATCTAAACATCATAACATTTTTGCAGGACTCGCTAAGGCTTTCACTGTGAAAATATTGCATACTATCATACCTCGCTGTAAAACATTTCAAACTACTCCACCACCCCAGAAGGTCTAATCATATCAGTGAAGCACGCACAATGTCAGCTCTGTTACAACCTTTTTCTGTTTGTTTATTTTGCAATATTTTTTCTTTCTTGCAAAATTTATTTGACTCATCATGTACTGAATGTCACGATTCAATTATTCTGACCGTGTGTTTTTTGGTTGATTTAAGAACTTATAAATGGGCCATGATTGAGTGGGATTTAAAGCCTTGCATTATGGCTAATTATTAGTTTCACTGTTTAGTGCTGCACATTCGCGATACATTTCACAAGTTACTCAGATTTTGGCAAAATCAAAGTGCAAAATCTCCCCATTCATAGGTGATTATTGCGCATTTGTGATTCTCGCATTTAAAAAGGATTATGCTAATCAGGTTTACAGTTTGTAAAAGTCATTGATATTGTCAGCTGAATGTGCGTGTGATTGAATCATGAATCATATTGATTTTCAACAGCAAGGATTTGCAAGCATGTAACATGTACACGCTTACAGTCACAGCTCTAGTAACAACAACCGGTGTAAATCCCCGGGGTGTAAATTCGTGGTAAATGGAGATACAATAATAATTGAAATTCAACAAGAAACAACCAATTACAACTCTAATTTTCTCAAAAAATAAATAATTTTTCATGACAATGCATTGCAACAATACTGTTCGATTCTGCAAGAGGTGATTAAGAGCAGGAGAATGAAGGGGTTTGACAAATACAGTTATGTGATACTGGTTGTGAATATAAGACGGCAAGTGTTATGTAAGGAACATATCAGTACATATTGTATATCAAAAAACAACAACTGACAGTGACAACTCACGTACGTGTAAATATCACGGAAATGTCATAACCCCAATCTAAAAATTTGCATATTCATAAGAATTTTTGAATTCTAATTGGAAAATGGTTTTCGTCAAACACACACTGTGCTTCGCTTGTAAGATCTAGCCACTGTGATATCATGATTAATTAACAACAGACTAGACACACACATACGGTATGTACAAGAATGGCATAAAGTCTACAGCTAAAAGAGCTATTTTTAGCATATAATATCTAATGCTTTCTTAAAACCTTTTGGGAGCTTTAATTAGAAAAATACATAAAACATCTCTTAGCAAAATACAAGCTATATGAAGCATACAAAAATCTCGCTTGAGCCAGAATTTTATGAGCAAAACTGTTCAAACCTAGAAGATGCAGTTTAAAGCAAACCATTGCACAGGCACATATGGGAGTTCATGTACGATTTGATAAGCTCCACTCATTACATTTTTTGTAATGGGTGGAGCTAAAAAACAGATAAACAAACAGAAGCAAAAGCTTGAATTTACCGTAGTTGCTTGATCTTCCCGTCTTCTTCATGGTCATCCTCCTGAATGTCACCTAGCTGCATTATTTTCCGATAGTGCCGTCGTTCCTGGTACCGAAAGGCAATCAACCCAATGAGGCAAAAGGATTCTCCTACAAGTAGAAATTAATCAAAGAAGATGTCTTTATTACAACAAGATAATCTATGCATAAAACCTCTCCTCAGAATTAATTATTCCTATAAATCTATTTTCTTTTTTTTCTTTTCTTAACAGTCAAGAATTATAAAGCACACTGCAGGCATTTGCATGAAAAACAAAATTATTGATTCAAAATGCCATGAAAGGCAAAAGAAATGTTATTTACTACTACTGAAAAAGATTGAAAGCAATGAGGAAAAGATTCATAGATTCAATTATCACAGAGCTCATAAATGCTGTCTTTTGGCTTCTCTCCAAAAGTATCCAACTTTGGGTACATGTCATTTTTTTTGTAAATAACATGATAAGCTTTAATATTCTTGCTTTTTTACCAATGGGTGCTACATGTACATGTATATTCTGATCAGAACTGGAAGAAAGCAAATTTGAGGGAAAAGTAAAGCACAAAATAATAGACGTTAACTTCCAAAGTTTAAGTGTAACTGTTTTTGGATTTATATTAGAAGCTACAAAACTTTCTGTCTCAGGAACCATATACTTTCACATGTGGCTTCAGTTACATGACCCTCAAAAACATATAAAACACAAGTATGTGAAGATGTTTTCTAGTATTTGGTGGAAATCCCAAGACAGTGTACAGGAAAAGGCTTATCTATCTTAACTATCCGATGAGATTCTGAAAGTTTTGAGCCACAAAAATTCAAAACATAGACAACACTTGTGTGGTTGAACCATGACAAAACAAATAGTACCATTCTTATTTAAAAGAGCTTCATATCCCATGGTAAAAAATTGTGAAGTTATTACTGTATTTGCTGGGGTTTGTCAAGGTTCATGCCGATATTCAAGTATAAAAACAAATCCTTATAGTAGGACATTTGCAATGTAGTCTAGTGGTAATGTGTAGGATTACTACATGGGCTCCCTGGGTTAGAATACCGCAGTAAATGTATGGCTTTGTTTTTTGCGAGTAATTACAGCGGTGATTATTTTTTTGTTTATTTTTATTGTTTTTGCAGGTTTTACTTTAAAAAAAAAAAAATTCAGACTGGTATCATTAGAAAGCAAATTATACAAACAATCTAAATCTGTAAAAAAACCTTCATTTTTATTATTCACAAGAAAAAATATAAATTCAAAAAAATTTGCCTAACTTTGCTTAAAATATATATTTTTGATATTTTCTTTATTTTGACTTTTTTTAATGAAATGTTTATTGTCTTAGCAATCAATAGCACGAATATTCATGCCAATCACAAAGTGACTTAATCCTGTGAATTAGGGCATGAACGCATATGTATTGAAAAAACCTAACAACACACTAAAGCAAAAGTCAATGGGCTACAGCATGCGTCCAAAAAAGTTGCACTAAAAATTTAGTGCAACTCAAATTGTGATATGAAAACTTTCTTACTGTCATCTAAAAATTCAACCATACATACTTTGATTCCATCTTTGTAATCCATAGAAGAAAATTTATGATAGGAAGTTTGAAAGACAAAGTTTTTACTCTTTAAAAAAAGGTTTGTTCAAAAAATGGATCTTTGTTTAACCAAAACAACATACACACGCTTCCATCTATGATCGCGAGGATAAACCAAAATGCGACAGCGTTGGAAAATGATTGACACTTTTTTGGATGGCAGCCCAATTTTTTGTGAAAAGGGGTTTGCGTTTGTGCGTACGTATCTTTTACTCTGTGTTCTCAGCTCCAAGCGTGTCATAGGCCTAAACGTAATACCGCACATCTAAGTAGAACTTAACATAACTTAAACCAGTACTGTATTTTTTTTTTTGCAAGGTGCATTTGGCCTCCTTATGCTTAGTCCTTATGCAAAACCAGCATGGAGAAAGGGGCAAGAAGTTTGGGAGTAACAAACAAAAAAATCAATTGATAAGATATTCAATTTGTAAATCAATCTTGCACATGACTCAAATTCGAATATTTGCACCTATCGTGAATAGAGCATCGCATGAGTGCTTGTGAAAAGTTTTTGTATCCTCCCATTCATTTGTGTACACCCGCACGAATACACAGTTAGTCATTTATACACAGTGGACAAGCACACTGGTGAACAGAGACAAATTTTTGGACAAATTTTCCATAAAAATGCTATTTCGCTATGGTTTTGGGACATTAAACTTATATTAAGTAAGGTCATAGTTTTGTCTAACAATATTTTGAACAGTAAGTAATTTTTGAACATTTTCATGAATGAAATCTTTATCATTTGGACAGATGTAAATTCAGGTGTTTGTTCAACTTGGCCATTTTAAATTGCCATTGGATTGCATAGGGTATGCTCCCTGGCTAAGCATTCATATAAACCAAACTTGCAGTGATACAAAACAAAAGGAAACTTATAAAAATCAATTTTGAAAAACAAATTCTTGACAAATTTAATGTTCTGGACCCCTGGGACTCTTAAGGGTTAAGGTTGATCTGGGGAAGTTCTGTCCCACAGACCTAGTCACCATTATAGCCCCCCACACAAACCTATAGGCCACATAAAGAGTGTGGAGATATAACTATGAAACATACAGATTTTGCTTTGTAATATATTACAACAGTTACTATATACAATAACCAACAATAACAAACCAAGAAACATTATCACGGTCTGAAACCAGGGGTGATCGAAGTCATGGGCCTCTGCAGTAGAATTGGTTCCATTAGGTTTCCTTCCAACAATGCTGAAAAATATCATTAAACAAATCTAAGTTAAAAGATGTGGGCCCAGTACTTTCAATTACATCATGTAATTCTTTAAATATCTTTTCTAGATCTCAGTCACTGAAAATGATGGGAAAATTATATTCCTGTGACTATGATACTTGGGGTATGGTAAAGTCATTCTATTCCTGTGACTATGATACTTGGGATATGGTAAAGTCATTTTATTCCTATGACTATGATACTTGGGGTTTGGTAAAGTCATCCTATTCCTATTCCTATGATACTTGGGGTATGGTAAAGTCATTCTATTCCTATGATACTTAGGGTATGGTAAAGTCATTCTATTCCTATGATACTTGGGTTATGGTAAAATCATTCTATTCCTATAATACTTGGGGTATGGTAGAGTCATTCTATTCCTATTCCTATGATACTTGGGGTATGGTAAAGTCATTCTATTCCTATTCCTATGATACTTGGGGTATGGTAAAGTCATTCTATTCCTATGACTATGATACTTGGGGTATAGTCATTCTATTCCTATGACTATGATACTTGGGGTATGGTAAAGTTATTCTATTCCTACGACTATGATACTTGGGGTATGGTAAAGTCACTCTATTCTATGACTATGATACTTGGGGTGTGGTAAAGTCATTTTATTCCTATGACTATGATACTTGGGGTTTGGTAAAGTCATCCTATTCCTATGACTATGATACTTGGGGTTTGGTAAAGTCATTCTATTCCTATGACTATAATACTTGGGGTATGGTTAAGTCATTCTATTCCTACAACTATGATACTTATGGTATTGTAAAGTCATTCTATTCCTATGATACTTGGGGTATGGTAAAGTCATTCTATTCCTATAACTATGATACTTGGGGTATTGTTAAGTCATTCTATTCCTACGACTATAATACTTGGGGTATGGTTAAGTCATTCTATTCCTATGACTATGATACTTGGGGTATGGTAAAGTCATTCTATTCCTTCGACTATGATACTTGGTGTATGGTAAAGTCATTCTATTCCTTCGACTATGATACTTGGGGTATGGTAAAGTCATTATATTCCTATAACTATGATACTTGGGGTATAGTCATTCTATTCCTATGACTATGATACTTGGGGTATGGTAAAGTCATTCTACTCCTACGACTATGATACTTGGGGTATTGTAAAGACATTCTATTTCTACGACTATGATACTTGGGGTGTGGTAAAGTCATTCTATTCCTATGACTATGATACTTGGGGTATGGTAATGTCTCAAACATTTGCCTGAATTCGCTGCATCACTTCAAAGAATTATGAAAAACAATTTTTAAAAGAAAGGATTTACTAAAGAAAGGAGGCCATTAGTTTCTGCCCTAGAAAACAGTGTTTACCACCCCAAGTATTTGGGAGCGAAAAACAATGTTCAAGAACTTAACCTTTTATCAGTTATTTGGTGTTAGTTTCGTAACTAAAAAATTTCAATCACTTAATGAATTGTTGGATTATGTCTAAGGCATTAAAAAAAGATAAAAAGCTCAATGAATTGTTGAATTATAAGATCTGTTAAACGGTTTAAGTGTAATCTTTCATGAAAGAATAATAATGAGATAATGGAATAAAAGGCACTATACAAATCTGCTTATTATAATGTGTTTGTGTGTTTATAACATTGTAGGTTTATCTAATTAATCTAATTTTACTTCGGATTTATCGGAGTAAATGCGGTTTGAAACTTTAAGGTTTGAAAGGGTTTTAAGCTGGGATTATCTGATTTTTGTCTTTTGTGATTTTTAACTGGGAATATCTGAATATTGTCTAATGTGATGTTCAACCCCAAAACCGTTTTGTTATTTCCCAAATTTAAAGATTGTTCTGCTGATTGAGGCTGATTTGAAGCCTATTTTCAACAATAGGAAAGCTAGGGGAGGAGTAGAAGATGGTGAAGTCATCCACGTAGAGGGTATGTTTGATGCTGGGGCCAAGGTTATTCGCGATGTCATTAATGCTCAGGTTGAAGAGAGTGGGAGAGAGGATGATGCCATGGGGAACGCCCTCTTCTTGGGGGTACGGGTTGGACAGGGTGTGGCCAATATGAAATTGGAACTGCCTGGGTGAGCGGAAGTTTTGAATAAAGATGGGGAGATGGCCTCTGAGGCCGATGGTGTAAAGTTTGCGGGTAATGCCGTATTTCCAAGTAGTGTTAAAAGTTTTCTCAGGGTCAAAAAATATGGCAATGAGGTGTTCTTTTTGCAAAGGATTCCCAGATAGCGGTGTCAAGCGTAATTAAGTGGTCTAGGGTATTGCTACGTTTCCGGAAGGAGATGGGGAGGGGGGAGAGGTGTGAGTCACAGTGGGTTTCGAAATGGGGCCAGTCAGCCTTCTCGAGGTTCCAATTGGGGGTGCGGTCAGTGGAGGTTTGAAGGTTGGAGTGTATAAGAGGGTTATGATCACTTCCACAGAGGTCAGTAGTGACTCTCCAGTTAAAATCAGGGAGGAGGTTAGGGGAACAGATAGACAGGTCAATACAGGTTAGAGAGCCTGTGGCAGGCTGAAGGTAGGTCGGGGAGTTAGTGTTGAGCAAGGACAGGCTGTACTGACAAAGAGCGTTTTCGATGAGCTTGCCTCTGGGGTTGGTGGTAATAGAGCCCCACAGAGGGTTGTGAGCGTTGAAGTCACCAAAAAGGATAAAGTGGGTGGGAAGCTGAGAGATGAAGTTGTTAAGGCTGCTTGATTGAATGTTGGTGTTGGGGGGAGATAGATATTGCAAAGAGTGAAAATTTTGTGAAGGGAGATAGATATACAGATGGCCTAAAGGTCGGTATGCACATGAACAAGGCTGTGTGGGATATCGTGTCAACGAGAATGGAGACACCCCCCAGGCTTTGGGCGTCCACTTGATGATTTGTGAGTAATGGTTGGTGGTTTCTAAGAAAGTTGTTGAGGGAGTAATGGTTGGTGGTTTTCAAGAAAGTTTCTTCTAGGCACTTTTTGAAAATGCACGGGGGTTGAAGGTGGTGGCCAAAGAAGGTCAATTTCTTCAGAATTGGGTTAAGGCTCCTTATGTTCCATTGTATGATGTTGTGGGTGTTATTGTAATTGTTGTGGTGCATACCATAAGGGGGCAGGGGGTTATCTGGAGGAAGATCTGTTGGGTCTGAGTTGGCATGTTTTCTTCTTTGGTTCTGTTTGTTTGGGAGCGATTGTTTTTGAAAGTTGGACGAAAAGTATGATCGGTGTGTTCGGTAATCGAACAATCCATATTCTCTTCAGTGTCATACATGTGGGTTTGGGTGGTGGGCTGTTTGTTGATTGGTTGGTTGTTTGTTGGTTGTTTGTTTGGTTTGTTGATTGTTAGCCTGGTTGGTTTTAGTTTGATGTATGATGGTATTAGAGGTGTTGGTGAAGGGGGCAGTGAGGGCTTTAGAGAAGGAAGGGAGGTTGAGGAGAGAAGTGGTGGTAGAGGTGGTGTGGGTATTGGGTGTGGTTGGGTTGTGAACAATGGTGATGAGTTTAGGACTAGGTAAGAAGAGCCAGGTGAGGTCGGTTTGGGCATGTGAGTCAGTTTTAGTTGTGTTAGGAGGGGGGGCGTATTGGTGTTAGAGGAGACTACGTTCGAGTAGGAAGGCTTGGTGTGGAGGCAAGCGAGAATTGCTTTCTGGCCTCTAGGTAAGTTATGTTGGAATTAAGGGTTTTAAGTTTAATTATTTGTTTTTTCTAAAGCCAGGTGGGCAGTGTTTTGAGAAGGAGGGATGGTTGGCTGGTGATTTCTGTCACAATTTATGCAGAGTGGGGTGTAGGTGCAGGTGTTGTCATGGTCTTGGGCTCCGCAGTTACCACAGCGCGCTTGGCTGCAGCAGAAGTTTTTCCCATGGCCATACCTCTGGCAATTATAACGTGGGATTCTTAGGTAGCCGGCAATGATGTGGGAGGGGAGAGTTGGTGTGGCGAAAGTAAGGAAGACGGTATTGGTGGGTGTTTCGACTCCGTCTCTCTTGAGAACGAGACAACGGGCTTCAATAACGTGTTTGCTAGCCAGTTCCTCTACGGGGTCATCATCTGTAAAGTAAGCAAGATCTCTGGTGCGTATGACGCCTTTGCTGGAGTTCAGGGAACGATGGGGGGTGACTGTGATGTCAATACCAGTGCTGGCTAGGGTTTTGTTGGAGGAGGGTGGTGGCTTGAGTGTCCCTGGTGCAGTGCACCAGGAGATCGCCGGATCTGAGGGTAGATACCCTGGGGAGGGTGCCAACAAGGCCGTAGAGCGCTTTATGTATGAAGGGAGAAACTTTTTTAAAGCTTTCTCGCTTGTTGGTGGCATGTATGATTAAGATTTTTGGGATAGGGATGAAGAATGGTCAATCGAGGTAGCAGGTGGGTCACGAGGAGGGGAGGGAGGGTCAAGGTCAATGCACAAGTGCTTGGGTTTTTTGTGGTGATCGTGGTGTTAGATTGGGCTTGGATTAGGGCATGAACACACGTGTAATGAAAAAAATGAACAACACACTGAAGCAAAAGTCAATGGGTTACAACACACGTCCAAACAAGGTGCACTAAAACTTTTAGTGCAACTCAAATTGTGATATGAAAGCTTTCATACTTTCGTCTAAAAAAAAACCCTTTTGATTCCATCTTTAGTAATTCATTGAAGAAAATTTATGATAGGCCATTTCGGGAAACAAAGTTTAAACTTTGTCTTCTGAATGGCCTGTCATAAATTTTCTTTAATGGATTAGAACTAAAGATGGAATCGAAGTATGTTGCTGTTAAAAACAAAACTTTGTTCAGAAAATGATCTGCATTTGACCAAAACAAAGTACGCACGCATTCGCAAATGATTGACACTTTTTTGGATGGCAGCCAATTTTTGCATGCGTTTTACAAATATAAAAGAAAACTTTTATATGCAACCAGTCAATTTTGAATATTTTTTGAATATTTGATAAAGTTTTTGTACCCTCCCATTAGTACCACTAACATATTGCATAGATAGGGTATGCTCACTGGCTACGTTTAACTAAAACGCATGCACGCTTGCATCTATGATCGCGAGCATCAACCAAAATGCGAGAGCGTTCGCAAATGATTGACACTTTTTTGGAAGGCATCCCAATTTTTCATGAAGAGCCATTTGTGTTTGCGCTTACGTATCTCTATCATGCGTTCTTAGCTCCAAGCGTGTATGTGCGTGTTCTGCGAATATGAAAGAAATTTTTAAGCAATTCAATTTCGAATATTTTCACTCATCGTGAATGGACAATCATGTGAGCGCCTGTGAAAAGTTTTTGTACCGTTCCATTTAATTGTGTACATCCGCGCTATTCGAGTACACTTACTTACACGAATGCATGCACTTGCCATATTATATGCGGTGGACAATCAGTAATGGTGGACTGAGAAAATCTTTTGCACAACTTCTTGATAAAAATGCTATTTTGTCACGGTTTTAGGACATTTAAGTTGATTTAGGTAAGTTCATTGTAGTACTAGTAGGCCTATTGTTTAACAAATTAAATTAAACTTGTTAATAGGCCTAAGTCTAGTAATGTATAGTGAGATAAACACCTCACTCAGTAGGGCACTACTTGCAAGGCAATACTGTACTAGCATACTCAGCGAGACAAGTACAATATACTCATAACATTAAAAACCACTCAGACAACAACAAATAACATAAACATGAAATGAAAACCCTTTCAAAACTGACAAAAGTATTTACGAACTATAATTTTGATTTCATTAGCGTCTTGAAACTTTAAAGTATCTTTCAAACTAAGTTGCAAATGAAATAATGAACATTATGTAAGTAGAAAAACATCTAAATTATGAAAGAAATGACATTCCGATTACTTCGCAAACCTTCACTTTCTGCTTTAGGAAACGCATACACAATTAGTGTGCGTATCACTCAAGAGTGCTGGCACTGCTATTCTGAAAATGTTCGTCAGTAAATACGCGCAGTGTTTGATTTAATGCTATACGCACGTTGGCTTCACTTTCGCCCTATTGTTGGACAACTTTTCAACTAATTAGATACAGCACATCCACCCAAGGCGCTGTTTGAAACTAAGTCAGTAGCAAAGGCAAAATGCAACTTTTCAGTTTTCTTTATTAAGCTCATGCACAGAACGTGAGTGAATGTCTCAATATAGTATCATTGCATACAGTATATCTTTTATTTTGTACTACGTCAAATTGATCCATGACGATAAAAGGCATTGTCAAAAGTTGACCAGCGATTGTCGCAGAAAGGCCTAGTTTTTCTAGCATGTAATCGAAATTCATCTACGCTTCAATAAGCCAATGCAGCAGTTTCAACATAATAAGGTAAATAACGTTTAGTGACTGTGTATAGCACTGCAGCCATGTTGTTAAACCTTTAAACTGAACAATTTGCTGCAAACCAAAAAAAAAAAAAGTTGCTATGACGTCATGAAGAAGCAGCACTTCAATTGGTTTGCAGCAAATTGTTGGGCTTTTACACTGTCATGACTGTAATCGGTAGCAGAAGATCCATCGTTTGTACATCTCATCAGAAAAAAAGAATAAATACAGTGGCTTATAAACGAAGAAGGGAGTCTTCAGCAAATGTGAGTCGAGTCAAAAAATGTAATCAAGATTCAGGAGTGGTCAAAAAAAGGAATTTTCATATACGGTTTGAAAGTCGCGTTAGAAAGTGACCTACCTTTTTATACTTTCAAATATATAGGCCCTAGGCCTATATCATGTAGGTTGCCGAAACGCTGGGAACACCTGTGATCTAAGTAGACCTAGCCTAGGCCCTACTAATACATGTTACTAACTTAGGCTACAATTTTTTGAGCTAGCCTAGGCCCAAGTACATTTTTGAACCTTTTCATGAATAAATTCTGTATCATTTTGAGACACGTAAATTTGAGTGTGCTCTTCAACTTGGCAAGTTTAATTTGCCATTGGATTGCATAGGCTCCATGCCATGATAGGGTATGCTCTCTGGCTACATGCAAATACACTGTAACTAAGTTTAAGCTCCGTCTATCAAGTTGGCGCACTTGCTACAGTGACTGACTGAGGTCTCTTCGTTTATTGAATTAATACAACTAAGATTGTCAAAACAATGGTAGGCTTAACCACAACCAAAATAGTGTTAAGTTTCCCTTACTTGCAATCATTCTGGGCTTTTTTGCTAAGTGTGTTGATACTTCCAGTAATCAACATTCCAACAATGAGAGATAACTGGTACACGGACAGCGCCATTTTGTCAAATGAATGTAGAAAGAATGCCTGTATTTATCTAGCAATTCGGCTATCTTCTGTGGACCACTTCCATGACTCGAGTAGAGTCGAGTAGTATGATTGTACAAATTAAATGGGGAACTGTATTAACAAGTTTGTAAACTGTTTCGGATCCGTGCGGCCATATGCCTTTCTGAGATTTTCACGATGATACATTGTTTGTTCTACCATGTGAAAAACTACTAAAAGGCATATTAAATAAGACAATGGGAATACAATGATACTGAAGTATTTAAACAGCCTTTTTGGATCAGGGGCAGGTGCAGGTGCATGTGTTAACCGAGGGAAACATCGAAAATATTGTTAAATAGCTGTCTATTACTTTTAGTTCGAGGGCTTAATTTTTACTAAAAGGCTGTAGTTTGTTTGTTTGTACATGATCCTGTGACAATGGGAATGCAATGATACTGAAGTATTTAAACTGCCTTTTTAAATCGGGTGCAGGGACAGGGTGACGTTTCCCTGATTCTGCAATCCGGGCAAACCCCACTTTCGTGTGGGAGTTTGAAAATTGAGTACAGGTATGTTTTGAAACTTTGAAAACTCACAAACGATTTGATCATATTTAAGAAAGGGGGTGAGTTTAGACGACTACCCCCCCCCCTTCCCCTTCCAAACCCCACACACACACACACACACACACTTCATTGGTAAAAAGTTACGGCCCGTCTGAACTATATTCGTAGAACTTTTACCAAATTTATTGAAAAATCCAAAATATTTCAAAATACTTTGACACTGAAAATAATTCATTGAAAAGTATATATTTTTTTAACTTTAATCATTTCTCTTCCATCTGTGCACGCATTCCAGGGGCATGAGATTAGTTTTAGCTCGTCAGTTTTTTGTCCGTTCGAACATTATTTTGTACACAAAATTAACGGTTTTCAGCTCAAAAGTTAAGTTTCTTTGGTTAAACCACAGCAACTGAGGCGTCCCCCTCCAGGCCTACACTGACTGAATACGCCACTTAACTGTGGACAGGTGGATGATAAAAAGGGATACATGTGGTAAGATGAGGTACAAAATCACCAGACAGACTAATTCCAGTAAAAACACTCAAAGCAACTTTCACCATTGAGAAGCTTATACCTCTACCCCTACTTTACCCTATTCCCATATACTCCCCCGATTGAGAATCTTTTTGTCTCTGAGAGATGGTGTCCTTACATTATTAAACTCCATAATAAATCCCCTGGTCCTGATGGTCTCTCTCCTCAGTGGCGTGGTGGGTCATGTTTCACTGGGGTAAAAGCCATTTTGGCGCCCCTCCCCTCCCTTCCTCAAAAGTGCTCATATTAAGAATAAAACGTTGGACACAGACTGGTAGATCTAAATTGGTAGCACCGTTTATATGGCACCGTTTAAGAAATTACATAAAACCAATGTAGAGGCAAAGCCCTGGTAGAGGTCCAGGAGGCAAAGATTTTCAGGGTAAAATTTCCTGAAAAAAAAAGAAAATTCCCAAAACTGAAGAAAATTGACGCAAATGACGGAAATTTCCTAAAATTGATATTAATTTAACGAAAATCTAAAAAAAACTCCTAAAAAAACTTTATGAAAATGAAGAAAATTAAAAAAAAAGTTTTGAAAATGAAAGAAATTAAAAAAAAAAAAACAAAATTTTAAAGAAAATTTCCGAAAATAAAGAAGAGAAAATCAAAGCAAATTTCATCAAAGTGTAGGAAAAAGAATTTTGAAGGAAAATTGAAGAAAATTTTAGAAAATGAAATTGAAAACGAAAATTTCAAGAAAAGATTTTCCAAAAATGAAAAGAAATTTAACAAAAATGGAAAATCCTAAAATTAAACTTAAAATATGATCCCAAAATAAAAGACATTTCCCAAAAATAAAGAAAAATTCCCAAATTTAAAAAAATCCGCAAAATTACAGAAATTTTACGAAAATTCAAGCAAATTTTACGAAAATGAAGGAAATTTCAAGAAAATTAAAGCAAATTTAACAAAAACTCCTTAAAATTGAACTTAGAAATGCCCCCAAATTAAAGGAAACTTCCCAAATTTTGAACAAAATTTCCTCACAATGAAGAAAATTGAAGGAAATTTAACAAAAATTTTAAAAATTCCCAAAATTTGAAAAAATTTCGCAAAATGAAGGAAATTTTACGAAAATTTACCCAAAATAAAGTTAATTTCTCCAAAATTGAAGGAAATTGAACAAAACTTCAAGAAAATTTTCCAAAAATTGAAGGCATGTTAGGGGCAAAGCCCTGGTGGAGACCAAGGGCGAAGCCCCCGGAAGCTCTAGGTTTCTCGTGATTTTGATAGCAGAAAATTGTTTTGAAATGTGTCAAATCTATGCATCGGGTAAGATAAGGGTGTTGGGTGCGGAGCCCCCGGAAACCGTATACGTGATTTTGATAACAGAAAATTTGTTTAAAACCCTGCATTTTTCGCGATTCTGATAGCAGAAAATTGCTTAATATTGTTTGTGACAAATCCAGGGTCAACGTTCAGATAGGCGCCCATGGGGGAAAAGTCCCGGGAAGCTGAGCGTTTTCAGCGTGACTTGGGTAGCAGAAAATTGCTTAAAATCGTGTCAATTCCACACTAAAGTTAGTTAAAAGAAATATAATTTTTGAACGAATTTTCAAATGTAGGATCTCATTGATTACAATATGTGTCTTTAGTTGGGTCCAGTGATGATTTTAATGTTTTGGATGTGAGAATAAAGATTTGAGAGTAAACATTTACAACATTTGTTTTGTAAATGATAGAAATTATAGAAGTTGAGAATAAAAGTATATACTGACAAATAAATTATCATGACAATTTTTGCACCCCTGTGAATAATCGGCGCCATATCAAAAGCTTCACTGGGTGGCAGTTCAGTTCCCCCTGGCCTCCTGCCACCACGCCACTGTCTCTTTTACTATCCTTAAACGGCTTTCCTCCGTTCATTTGCTCCTATCCTCACCCATATATCAGTCTGTTAATCTTGGATACCCCCTCGATTGGTGCTCAGCCAACACAAACCCCATTTAAAAAAATTGTGACAATACTGACCCCGCCAACTACCGTCCCATTTCCCTTTCTTGTATTTGTTGTAAAATAATCCTCTGTGGCTGGTTTTAGATCAAAACACTCCACTGAAAAACAACTACTCCTCACCACCCACGACTTAGGCTCCTCCAGTGACAATAGATCCCAGACTGACTTACTTGCTTTCAATTGGATTCGTCTTTTCATTCCAACAGGAGACAATTCATCCTCTGCTTTCAGTTGTCCCCAGGCACTGTCACAACTGACCAATACCATGCTGATGATTGCATCCTCTACCGCACAGTGCTGTCTGACTGTTCATTCCTTTCAAATGACATACATTCTTCCAAATTGGCCTCACAAATGGCAAATGGCATTTAAGCCCAGTAAATGTGCAGTCATCAGTACTACTCGTAGAAGACTCTCCCTTGTTCATCAATATTTTCTTGGCAACCGCCCCTCTTCGAAAGAACCAACATCTTAAAATACCTTGGCTTAACCATATAACCCGTGATTAAAAGTCCCATTTCCCTTTCTTGAACCCTAAATTGGTTGTAGAAAATAATTCCTCTTTGGCTGGTTTTACGCCCATTAGAATGCGCCAACTGTCTGGGACCCGTACACCTCCAGCAACCATGCCAACATTAACTTCCTTGAAAAAGTCCCCAAAAGAGCCATCCGTTTTATCACCAACAACTACGACTGGGAACAGAGTATCACTGAGCTGCAATCCTCTCTTGACCTCCAAACCTAACAAAAACGTATGACAAATTCCCAACTAATTATTATCGATAAGATTGCTCACAACATTGTTGAAATTCCTGCCTCTCCTTATTTTACTTTGTACACCCATTCTCGAATCTGAAGTAATCATATCTTCTTCAATCTCCCAGAACCTCTGTTATCACTGCCTGGAACAACCTACCTAATTCTATTGCTAATGCCCATAGTCTTAGCATCTTCAAAAAAATTTATCTATGCACTAATTCTTTCTTGCTTCCTCCTACTCCCACTCCCAGTCTGCTTTATCTTTTTCTTATCTCCCTTGTTTAAGTGTTTGAATGTTTATTGTGATACAATCAAGAATATATCCTCCAATTGAGAAGTCTATCCATATTTAAATATGATATATGATACAGGAGAGATACCACCAGATATGAGCAAATCTATCTTCATAACCTTACCCAAGAAACCAGGTGCAACGGAATGCGAACTACACAGGACCATTAGCTTGATGAGCCATATCACCAAGGTCTTGCTTCGTGTTCTAATGTCCAGGATGAGAAATAGTATCCAGCCAGAAATTTCAGAAACACAATTTGGTTTTGTTGTAGACAAAGGGACTAGGAATGCAATATTTACACTACCAATGATCATGGAAAGGTGCATAGAAGTACGAAATATTTATGTTAATGTTTCATTGATTACTCCAAAGCCTTTGACAAAGTCAAACATGAAGATCTCTGTGAAATATTCAGTAATTGGAAAAATGAGGGGTGTATTTTGTCACCAGATCTTTAACATTTAAGTGCCGTAACATTGAGATCCTTTAACTACCCAAGCCAACATTGTGATGCTATATGTTCCCAATCTGGCCTGAAAGAAGAAGTAAAACTGCCAGCAATTAAAACAATCAAGCCTTGAAAAGGCCACAGAAAACAACATTAGAAACTCAAGCCTTTGTCATTGAGTTGACAGACTAGAACAATACGTAAGACGTGAAAACATAAGAATTATGGGAGTACAAGAACAAGGGGACGAAGGTGACGAAGAAGATGCAACCAGGGAGCTGTTACTTTAATACAACAAAGCTGGTATGTAATATAGCTAAAGAGATTGGAGTTAATATTGAGAGAGCCGAAATAAGTGTAGGCAAAAAGTCAACACGTCCCAGACACATTCTGTACAGATTTGTTTCAGGAGCCTAAGTTCAAACTCTTGTCAAAAAATAAGAACTTAAAAAGTTACCCTGCCATGAAGCAGGTTTATTTTGAAGAAGACCTGATCCTTCTCCATGCAAAACTTCGTAAGTACTGTAAAGACTTAGAAGGTGTAAAATATGATTTTACAAGAAATGGAAACGTTGTTTGTGTCATGAACGATGACACCTCTGTTCTGGTTGAAAATCCGGATGATATGTTCAAAGTTGGTCTCACCTCCATTGATTACAAGTGTTTTAGTTTAGAGAAATATATTCGTGCATAATATCGACAAGGAAAGATCACCACACCGTCTAATCAATGTGCACATTCGCCAAGTTCATTAGTTTCCGAACATTTGGGGAGCTGTTACTTTGACAAAGTAACAGCTCCTGATTTTAAGCTTAGAACTGACCACACATACTTTTGTAAAGAAACTTTCAAGAACTGTCATATTTCATTTCTTAATGTCTGTGTACTTAGATCAAAACTTTTAATTCCATAATTTATACAGCTCGTTAATACATATGATATTTGCTGTTTTGTTAAGAGTAAAGTTGATGATAATCTTGACATCATTGATATAAGTGGTTACACGTATTATTTGAAAAACAGAACATCCTTTAAACATAAATCTGGAAGTATCTTTGTGTGTCTTAGAAACACCATCCTAAATTATGTGTCAATTTTAAACGGTGATACTGAGCATGCTCTTTGGATACAGTTA
>JAIGNY010001329.1:1435000-1467500 GCA_020152595.1 Chiridota heheva
TGATTAGATGTACAAATGATGAATTTTCTACCAAATGCCCGTCAAGACAATCTATCCGCCCAACAATTTGCTGCAAACTATAAGAAACGTTGCGATGACGTAATTGCAGTGCTGCTTCTTCTTGACATCATCGCAATGTTTCTTTAGTTTGCAGCAAATTGTTGGGCGGATAGATTGTCTTGACGGGCATTTGGTAGAAAATTCATCATTTGTACATCTAATCAGAGAATAACTAACAAATACCGTAGCTTATACACGAAGAAGAGAGTCTCCAGCAGATGTGAGTAGAGTAAAAAAGTTTAATTAAGATTCGCGAGTGGTCAAAGAAAAGATTTTTCATACGGTTCGATAGTCGCGTTAGAAAGAGTCCTACCTTTCTTTATATATATGGTAAGCATATAGGTTGCCATAATGTTAGGAACACCTGTGGATGAGAGGGGGTCCAATGGGCAATTTTCAACTATGTAGGATATGTACAGGGTGTACATAAGTTGAAATTGTCCAGTTTTGTAACTGCGCATCAAGTTATTGTAAAATTTCATGCCACCGACTGAAGCTAGTCTTATATAATGCTCTTGAGTTTTGGCATAAATCTTTGGTGGGACACTTACACAACACCTTTACATTAATAAGATTTCAGTAAATGTCTCTCCGTGTGTATTTCAAAACATACTTAATTGTTCTGAAAATGTTAGAATTGACCAGTTAAATGTTCATTCTTCATCTCAATAAGCCTGTTCAGAGATGCATTCTACATAAGCATGATCATGTCACTTGACCTTCCCCATAAAAAATGATGTTGTTTTCTAACTCAATAGTGTTCAAAGTAACAATCGGTTCTTGGGAAGATTACACTTATAAAATGTACTGTTTATGAAAAGATTGTTTCTTTAAAAGAATAATATCAAATATAAACAGATTATTACACTCTTTGCTTGGACTCTAACCTCTTCAAACTCAAAACATATTACTGTACATTAGGGAGACACATGTAGATGCAGATCATGGTTTTCAATTCTTTTTATACTTGCTCAATAACATAACAAGATGATAGGCTAAGAAGGGTTGATCACCCCATAAAAAGGCCAAATTAACACCATTGCCACAAAACAATCATAGACGCCTAGAGTTAGTAAAGAACTTTTCAATCTTGACTTTGAAATTGTGGACAGAATTGGAGCTAGCCACCTTCTTAGGCAAACCATTCCACTCATTAACAACTCTTTGCGAAAAGCTAAAACACCGAAAATCTATCTGTGAGAACTCTTTGGTTAACTTTTACCACATGTCACATGAGGATTAGCATGAAACATGCAAGAAATAAGAGGAACTCAAAGCATCACTACCAGATATAGTGAGATAACATCTTCCACTGTATGCCCTACATCGGCAAGTCTTAATAGGCGGCCCACTGGCCAAATTTGGCCCGCCAGACAATCCAATCTGGCCCGTGAACAATAGTCATTATATAATGCAATGCAGTGCATTGAGGCATAGCATGTAAGATTAATCTAAATGAGATCGGTAAAAATCACAAAATAATTGTTTATTTTGGGGGTTTTTCTAGGCAGATCAGCTCACCAAAACATAGCGGCTTATCAAATAAAATGTTATCTTTAGTTCCGCTATAAATTGGCTCACGGTTTTTCAAAGAAAGGTGGATAAGAGAACCGCCGACATCTGCGTACATCCTTCTAATCGCGCACACTCTCAACTTGTTTGAATTCAGGGATTGTGTTGACGGTTTTGTTTGTCACATGATGCTGGTTTTGCCACGCGATTGACCCACGGCCTGAAGCTGTTGTAAAATGATGTCCCTTCAAAAAATGTAATTAAGAACCCTTGCCCTACATGTTACACACTACATGCAATACATATATAATATTAGCAGTCATGTAATATATTTAATAATATATTATTATATTAAATATATAGATATATTATGATATCTTATACAATATCTTATATAATATATATGTACATATATGTACATGTATATATATATATATATATATATATATATATGTATATATATATACATATATATATATATATATATATATATTTGTATGTATGTATATACTGTATATATATATATATATATATATATATATATATATATATATATATATATATATATATATATATATATATATATATATATATACATATGTGTATATATATATATACATATATATATATATATATATATATATATATATATATATATATATATATATATATTTATATATATATATATATTTATATATATATATAATATATATATTTATATATATATACATATATATATATATATATATATATATAAATATATATATATAAATATATATATATATATATATATATATATATATAAATATATATATATATATATATATATATATATATATATATATATATATATATATATATATATATATATATATATATATTTATATATATATATATATATATATATATATATATATATATATATATATATATATATATATATATATATATATATATATATATATATATATATATATATATATATATATATATTTATATATATATATATATATATATTATTAAAATTATTTTAAAGGTTTGTACTGGAGATCTGCTTTGTAAGAGAAGAGTAAGAGCTCATTTAGACCTCCACCAATCATATTGTTATTTGAATATATCATAAAGCTTTTTTAAGGAAATCAAATCAATTTAAATATTCTATGCTTCTCAATTACAGGGGCAGAGGTGTTGTTTTAGAAGGAACAGTGGTGAAACGTTCAAGACATGTTATCACAGACTCTACACAGACCAGGGTAAGCAGTGTTAGCAATTCTATAAATCTACTAATCAGACCTATAACCAGCATAGGGCCCTGCCCCCTCCCCCTTGTGAATTTGTGTTCCTTCTCCCCCTTGCAAAAGATAAAACAAAATATATACAGTAACATATGGAGTATGTATGTAGTGCCCTACATGTATCTTGAAGTGTTTATCCCCCATCCCTCCCCACTTGCAAATAGTCCTGTCTACAGGCCTGTTACTAATGTAATGATGCTCATCAGATTCAGTTGTTATGAGATGTTTATAAATTCAAATATTATACTTCCGTTGTTTATCTGTAATTTATCATTAATTCTTTGGCAGGAAACTTTTAACAGTATAGCAAGTTTCACATAATTTGTTACAGTAATTATAAAGTCTGTCACAAAGTTTTTGAAATTTTCAGATCATCACAGAATTGAGTAAGAAATTGGTTGTGCTTGAGATGATATCTACATGTAACTCTCACCCTTATCTCATTCCTAGTCAACTCCACCTGTAACAGAGTTAGTACTGCCCAGAAGTTTAAACATATTCAACCTAATGTTATACATGTGTTTGTCATCTGCGTATCTGTTCCTTTAATCTGTGATCCAAGGGGTTCTCTGAAATCAAGTAATGTTTCAAGAAGAATATGTTTCTGATCAAATGCATGAAAGATTTGCGCCCTTACATCAGCAATGTTCTGATTTTCCACAAGTTGGAAAATTAGACATCTCAAAGCCACTGAAAATTCATGCATCACTGCTCTCACAAACCATAAGTAAAGTGTACAATTATACATACACTGTACGTACCTATTTGTGTACTGAGTTTATTTCGGGATTGGTTTAAGAATGACAGCAGGCACACTATTTAAGAAATATTTACTGAGGGCACTGCGAGTAGCAATGCCGTAGATGTTGGGATACAATGTTGGTTACGGGATCTGCCAACCATTAGAGTTCAAACATTGCTCTAAGATCAACTTTGTTTGCTACTTACGAGATTAAGGTTTAAATTTGTAATTACATCATCTGGTAATGATTGCATGGAAGAGTCATTTTCCAGAGTAAATGAAAGGGTGAGACATTTCTAATTCAGGAGAAACATTGAATTATTCACCTGGTTTTACAGGTCTCTCCTTTATGTAAAATTGAAATAGTTGTAGCAAGTATTCACCACCCCACCTCCTCTTCCCCTCTTTTTATTTAAGGTGTGTGTTTCTCAATTTAGATTCAGAAAATAAATTTCAAAATATAATTTTCCCCTCTGCTAAGTTAAACATTCATCTCAATTAGATGATTGCCCGTACAAAAGGTTTCAGTGCGATTTGGGCAGATGATGTGAATGCTTTATTATATAATATTTTAGTGCTTTCTCCATTATTTGCTTGAATCTTATTCTTTCATGTCACATGAGTGGAATATTCTAAAATGTATCTTTAATTGTCAGTATGAACTAGACGTAACATGAATTAAAATAACTTGTCTTGAAATGTATAAAAACTACTACAATTTTCATCAGAATCAGTAAACTTTTTGTTGTTTTTCAGCTAAAAAGATAGAAATTCCTGATATAAATTATATGCAAATTTGTAGTTTAGGAATGGACAAAATGGTATATTTTCCTATGCATTGACTTTTTAATCCTCTGTCAAGATTATGTGAAGAAGAGCTCTTTTAATCTCAATCATACTTAACTCTTCCTAGCAAGATAAAAGCCATTCATATCATTATTAATAATTGAAAATGGAAAGACATTTAAGAAATTCCCTCTCCATCTTCCATACATCATAAAATTAATTCCTTCAAGAAAATCGCTTGGCTCAAGAAATTCATAACAACAACGCGGATTAATCCGGCCATGCTTTCACTGACATTACAATTAGCTGCTTCCTACAGCGAGGCTTGAACCTTACACAATGGGTGACATTTTAATTAAATCGACACAGTTTACAGTATGTTATGAATGTGTGCGTGATTGGTGATTGGTCAATAGAATACCAATAAGAAAATTTAGTGTTTGAATTTATATTGAATTTCTTAAGGCAAGCGATTTTCTTTAAACAGTGATTGGGCAGGGTGTATATCCCAATTTTTTTTTTTTTTTTAAATCATAATAGAGCTTTAAAACTAAAATTTATTAGTGCCAATATATCTTTAAAAGATATTTATTTGCATTTTCTTTCAGCATAAATACTTTGTTGTTCATGTGAAAGCAAAGTTCCTTCTCAGAAGGAAATTTGATAGCAGTGGTAAAGAGATTGAGCCAAACTTTGACCTTACCCATATGGTAAACACAGGATACCTTCACTCATCATACAGTGAGTATACCACCGTTTTTGTCATATCCAATTTGTTTGTTTTTTGTTATTTTGTAATGATTTTCCCACAATTGGGAACTTAGCAACAACCTCATATTGAGTTAACAACACTAAACTGGCAATGACAGTTTCTGAATTTGGATCGGAAGTGGATGAACACTGGGTTTTCACCCTGTTTTTTCAAGAAGTGATTAAAGGACCAGGTAGTTGAGAAACCCTGCAGTCGTGATCAGCATTTAACTTCTTTATTTAATGGATGGTGAGCGCCACCCAAGCATTGGCCACTTTCTTCACAGGCTGGTTGGGGGAGAAGGTGTGATGAAGAAAACAAACCTCTGTGCTTGATGTCTGGGTATAGTTCTGCATTTTCGTGGAAAAATCGCAGGTTCAATTGCCCTACGCCTCCGGTATGTACAGCATATTTTAGTGTGTGTGTGTATGTGTGTGTTAACATTGATATTCGTATCCATTTATTAATTTTTAGCATGTATATAGAAAGCAACACATGACTCACACATTGTATATTTGTTTTTGTTTCATGTGTTTCTCTTTGATAGATTGAAATGTAAGAATATTATTTTCTTTTTAACACAGAGGTAGAGTCAAAAGGAGAAACGGACAAGCTCTCATACACACAGACATCTCAGCTCATCAACAAACCAGAACTTACAAATTTCACAAGCAAGCACTGTCCGCCTGATGCTCTGTCATACTGGCTGGATGAGCGAGAGCTAGCTCCTCTTGAAATCAATGAGAATGATAGGGTACAGATCAAGACTAAAGGGAATGGACCATTTATATGTAAGTTACTTTGTTTAAAAAAAAATGTTAATAGAAGTGAATTCTTGCATTTCTTTGAGATTGAAAGATGGTGAAGCCATCAAAGCATAGCAGTTAATGCATTACTTGAAGGTCATAGACACACTTTCAAATTAACATGCCATAAATTTCACATACTGTACAATTCTTCACATTTTTACCAGCCTTAGCTTAATAAACTGAATACACTTTAAAAAATAGGAGAATTATTTTACTCTGGATTTATGCTGTATCACATCAACATATGAACATGTATTCAGAGGTCAAACTTCCCACTGTTTCGCTGTTCTAACTAAGAACAGTGATTTTTATGCAGCAACAGTGAATTTTCAAACTATTGAAAACACTCTGTTTTCTACAGAACACTGTTCCATCGGAACAGTGTTCTTTTCACAAGTATGTGGCATCAATGATCAATAACTTAATTTGCATGTTATCAATTAACCTTTCCAGGTTTCTAAATAGGCTATGCCCATCCTAGCAATGCAGTAACTATGTGGGCAAACAAACCTCAAATCTGCAATCGTGCATTACCAATGTGTTGACATTTAGATGTTCACAATGCCTGCTGCAAGCTTTAATTTATTTATGGCACTTCTCCGGATCTTTAGAGTTTTTAGCAAATAGGATAAACAAAATTCAGTTTGCTAACTGTTCTGGGTAACAGCAATCAGATTTAGAAAGCCCGCAGCGGGCCCATAAGCGCAATTTTTGTTCACCATTTTGCCGTCACTCAGTCTGTGTGTGCAGAAATTTGTTTTGCACAGTAATTTGCATTGACTACATGACCGTGCGCTTCTAGCTAGCTGTACTGTACCAGTACCGCGTAGGATGTTTTCCCTCACTAAGTTACGCAGATTGTATTGCTAGGCAAATTCGTGCGGTGATTGGTTAATACAAGCTGTCAATCATTAAACCCACAAAGGTTTATTACAGTAAGATTATCATAAGAAATCGTTTCTTTTAATAAGAAAAAGCTTTTCCCACCTTGGCTGCAATTGTCAGCACAATTATTCATGGCTTTACATCAGAGGTTGCGTTAAAACATTTTGTCTAGCGTATTTTGTTACAACAAGCCCTTGAATTTTGGCGTATTTTGTCAATTTGCCGGCGTATTTTGTCAATTTGCTGTCGTATTTTGTCAATTTGCCGTTGTATGTACAGGGCACTGCATAATGTGCAGGGCACTGCGCAATGTGCAGGGCACTGCGCAATGTGCAGGGCACTGCGCAATGTGCGGGGCACTGCGCAATGTGCGGGGCACTGCGCAATGTGCGGGGCACTGCGCAATGTGCGGGGCACTGCGCATGTGCGGGCACTGCGCAATGTGCGGGCACTGCGCAATGTGCGGGCACTGCGCAATGTGCGGGCACTGCGCACGCGGGCACTGCGCAATGCGGGCACTGCGCAATGTGCGGGGCACTGCGCAATGTGCGGGGCACTGCGCAATGTGCGGGGCACTGCGCAATGTGCGGGGCACTGCGCAATGTGCGGGGCACTGCGCAATGTGCGGGGCACTGCGCAATGTGCGGGGCACTGCGCATGCGCGGGCACCGCGCAATGTGCGGGCACTGCGCATGTGCGGGCACTGCGCAATGTGCGGGCACTGCGCTATGTGCGGGCACTGCGCTATGTGCGGGCACTGCGCTGTCGCGGGCACTGCGCTATGTGCGGGCACTGCGCTATGTGCGGGCACTGCGCTATGTGCGCGGGCACTGCGCTATGTGCGGGCACTGCGCTATGTGCGGGCACTGCGCTATGTCGCGGGCACTGCGCTATGTGCGCGGGCACTGCGCTATGTGCGGGGCACTGCGCTATGTGCGGGGCACTGCGCTATGTGCGGGGCACTGCGCTATGTGCGGGGCACTGCGCTATGTGCGGGGCACTGCGCTATGTGCGGGGCACTGCGCTATGTGCGGGGCACTGCGCTATGTGCGGGGCACTGCGCTATGTGCGGGGCACTGCGCTATGTGCGGGGCACTGCGCTATGTGCGGGGCACTGCGCTATGTGCGGGGCACTGCGCTATGTGCGGGGCACTGCGCTATGTGCGGGGCACTGCGCTATGTGCGGGGCACTGCGCTATGTGCGGGCACTGCGCTATGTGCGGGCACTGCGCTATGTCGGGCACTGCGCTATGTGCGGGCACTGCGCTATGTGCGGGCACTGCGCTATGTGCGGGCACTGCGCTATGTGCGGGCACTGCGCTATGTGCGCGGGCACTGCGCTATGTGCGGGCACTGCGCTATGTGCGGGGCACTGCGCTATGTGCGGGCACTGCGCTATGTGCGGGCACTGCGCTATGTGCGGGCACTGCGCTATGTGCGGGCACTGCGCTATGTGCGGGCACTGCGCTATGTGCGGGCACTGCGCTATGCGCGGGCACTGCGCTATGTGCGGGCACTGCGCTATGTGCGGGCACTGCGCTATGTGCGGGCACTGCGCTATGTGCGGGCACTGCGCTATGTGCGGGCACCGCGCTATGTGCGGGCACTGCGCTATGCGGGCACTGCGCTATGTGCGGGGCACTGCGCTATGTGCGGGGCACTGCGCTATGTGCGGGGCACTGCGCTATGTGCGGGGCACTGCGCTATGTGCGGGGCACTGCGCTATGTGCGGGGCACTGCGCTATGTGCGGGGCACTGCGCTATGTGCGGGGCACTGCGCTATGTGCGGGGCACTGCGCAGGGCACTGCGCTATGTGCAGGGCACTGCGCTATGTGCAGGGCACTGCGCTATGTGCAGGGCACTGCGCTATGTGCAGGGCACTGCGCTATGTGCAGGGCACTGCGATCTAGCGGAGCTTGCAAGTAATTGTTAATACACACTTGTGTAGGCCTGCCTCATTAAATAATATGAATAAAAATTGCACTTAAAATACCCAAAACAATAAAAAATTGGACTATTATTATCATAAAAAATATAAAGACAAAAAGTTTACACCCAATCCTTGTATAATGTTGATTGTTGAATCATGAAATCTGGGTTAACAATCCCAAAATGAACTAGAAAATACTTTGGTTTATCGTATCCAAACTTTTATGAGGTTTTAGTGAACTTTGACCAATTGTCAACGATATTATACTATTCAGATCTTGAACACGTCTACTTCTCTACAGTATAGTAAGATTGTAAGCAAGACTTGCAGATTGTGATCACTTCACAGATACACGATCAACACAATACAGGAGAAAAGTAGAATCCTAGCTGATGATATTGTTGACAATTGACAGCCTACATTCAAAACAACATCAAAATTTTCACATACTCTGTACAGTGTACGTACATCATGCATAGGGCCTATGTACTAGCCAATATGTGTTTAGGTACAGTACTACGGGCATGTTGAATCATTCGGCTGTTAATCTCGTAGTTCTGTCATTTTTCTTTTATTTATGAGTAATTCAAAATAATTTTGTTTGAAATAAAACTTTGAATTGCATCAGAGAGGTAAAGATGTTCATGATTTTCATTTATGTTAATGAAAAACTCTGGCGTAAAATCTCACATGCTATATCTAAATCTTACAACGCAGGTACAACCTGTGTCGTAAGAAATTTCAGCCATGGCGTAATGTATGATCAATTTGTCGTTTACGCGATCTCTGCTTCACATATGCAAGCTGCTTGCAGAGAAAAATTGGGAAATTTTGAAGAAAAAATTCAATTTTGGTAAAATAATAATTGATGAAAATTTACCGAAAATCAAAGAAAATTTGCGATGGACTTCTGCAATGGACTGGCATCCCGTCCATGGGGAGTCACGTACTCTCATCTACTTGTGCCATTGCAACCAGGGATAGACACCGGCTTTATGAGCCTAATGGCTCGGATGGATTTACAGTAGCTATTAGCTAGCTTTCAGATGACAAATTGGAAATTTATTGAAGGGCCATTCTTATACCCACTAATGCAACATTCAGGGCATGACAGAAAATCGTGCCTCTGTGAAGCAAATTTCTCTACAGGTTCAACAAAATTGTATATCTAGCAAATTTGTTAGGATCATCAGAAAACCTCAGTAGTAAACTTAATGTCTTTAAGCAAAAATTTGAAACATTTCCTTCCATATGTTTAATGCTTGCCGCGTTTGATGTGCTGTAAAGCATTCACTATCAACTGCAATAGTGCTTCCCATTTTTTTAAAGAATAAATAGGTGAAGAAGATATAATTCACCAAGACTAGTATGAACTATCTACAGTGATGTTAGAGTGGGTATTTTTATATTTTTCTGCAGTTTCTATCTCAAAATTTGAGGCTGATACAAATACCATTAGCAATGCAGCTGGGGAGGAACAACAAGTTGGGGAATCTTGGACAGACAAAATCATGACTATGAAATCTCAGGGTATGACCGAAAAGACTGGCCAGATAGCTGACGACCAGGGAGCTGAGGATGATGAATGGGTAAGATCAATTGTTCTTAATTTGCTTTTTTCTTCAAAAAATGCATTTCTTTCAGACGTAAGACTTTATTTATTAAAATCAATTTGTTACAAAATTACTTTCCTTCTTACTTTCTTTAATAATGGTGTGCTGATCACTGAAGATTTGTAATACCTCCGCCAAAGAACTTGGAGGAATGTTATGTTTTTAATTGTGTTTGTTTTTTGTTTTTATCTCGGGCCGAAGGTGTTGGACAGAGATAAATCTGTCAATTTCTGCCTTAAATTTCAGTTACTGAAAATTATTTGTTTTCATTTTTTTTTCGTTTGCTAAATTTTCATTGGAAGTATGATGAAGATTCAGAACCTTTTGGTTATATTTAATTGTTCCCATTCAAAGGGTGTTGGTGAAGGATTGAAATATAATAAGTGAACAAAGGAAATTCATGTGTGATGTCACAAATTTTAATTATTTTGCATAATTTATTGAAATAAGGCCTTAAAATTCAAAATGCTATAAAATATGTAAACAAATCCAGATTTTGATTAAACCTTTTGCTATTTTCATTCCATGGTTTGGATCAAAACACTCTGAAAACACTCACATCATGACATATTTTAAGACTATAGGTCAACAACTCCAGGGGGTTGCCATTTTTGTTAAAGCTATTTCAAAGCTATGAATTCTCAGGTCAATAACCTCAGTCAATGCCCTCAAATCTTGAGATTCTTAGTGGGTATTCATTTATTTACATTATTTTTAATTGGTTTTAAATTCAAACTTTTATCACTTTCAAAAATCAATCTTAGTCACGAAATTTGCTACTCAGTTCAGATGAAGGTTTTTATATCCCTGTTGCATATCATGAACTGGCTACAGATTGTATAAACAATGAAAGTGTCCCAAAGTCACCCCCAGGAGTGTAGATACTGTCACACTGTGTCTAATAATTCTTGTTTTCTTTTGTCTTATATCTTCAACAGGATGATTGATTGATAGTAGGAGCTATCTTCCAGAAGGAACCAGACATCTTGTCAATTGAATCATTTATCAACTCAGAAGATTATTCATTGCCACATGTGATTTTACTGTTGCACTAGTAAAATTATTCTCAGAAAAATTTGCAACAATTTTGCATCACTTCCATATTTTTTTCATAAATAAATGATTAAGTAATATTCTGTTGCTCTGTAGGGTAGGTATATGGATGTTTGGAGACATTATCCGCTATATTGCTTTAAAATGTATTTTAAAGGCCATCTATTGTGATTAAGATGTGGCGGTGTACAATTTATTCAAAATGATACTTATTGGCCTATTAATGTAAGTGCACACTGTACCATCGTGTTTTAACCAATCAAAACGCAGGAATGAATTTCATTTACCTCTAACATTTAGAGACAAGAACTGGCCTTAAAAAACCATCATAATAGCAAAGAAATTCAGACTCCGTTTAACTTGACCATTTTACAGCGTTTTGAAATCTCAGGCATCAATTTGCATATTTCATGCTAATTTTCTTTTTTTACCATTCAAAAAATAAATATAGGAAAAAGTGGGGTGAAAGTCCTCCCCCCCTTCCTCTTCCCCCTCCCCCCCACTTTCCTAATTCTCTTCCCCCTAATGGTTCTGATACTATTTAAAGACCTCCCGCCTTGGAAACAAATTGTGGCATGGAAAACTCCATAATTGCATATGGATGTTCTAAATGGACAGAAGTTACTACATTTTAAGTGCTCGTGAATCAAGCAATAGCCGTAGAATTATGAGTCGGTTAAGAATTATGAAGGAATAAACAAATTGTTAAACAATTGTAACATTTTGAACTTTCTCGAATTGTCAGTTTATATATACAGTAGATATTGAAGTATTTTTGTAAGGTGCAAATCAAAATGTATAGAAAATAATTATTTGTATGAATTTCCATATTTCAAGAGGCTTTTTGAGGAAGTTTTTTTTTGAGTAGTTCTCTGATTTTATGAAATTTGTTTGCAAACACATTTACAGAGATACAATAAGTAAGTTAGGACTTTTAGGAAATATTCCTGAAGACATCTTTTGATCATGATGAACATATGTAATAGATCTTGTCTTTAATACCATAAAATGTAATGAATATAAAATGAACTTGATCAGGGCTGTAATTCTCATCTGGAATGGGAGGGGGGGTGGGGGGCATGGCCTCTTATCCAAAAAGTGGAGATAAGACTTTAGGTTATCCTTGATTTAAAAGCAGTGGTTCTGATACGATTTAAAGACCTCCCGCCTAGGAAACAAATCGTGGCAAATTTTCCCCAAAATGTACTGAATGTTTTAAATTTTGCTGAAAAGTGTCCCCCTGTCCCCCACCTCGGGAATTATGGCCCTGTACGTGATAAAGTAAAAGCACCAATGAAATCTGTATTTGATTTTCATATATGGATAATACCGCTTTGATCCATACTGTTGACAGTTATTCTTCATAAGAACCTTCTGTAATTATTAGCATTTGGATTACATTTTACAAAGGAAGTCTAATCATTAATAGATACTGGTCATTTTTTATGCTGTATCATTAAAAACATACATTGTTCCCACTCAGAGATCCAAATTTGGTTTAACAAATCCGTCACCCACTTTATATAAGTTTATATCAGTTTTGACCTTGAAGTAAAAAAACAAAAGGTCTTTAGCATCTACATCATACCAGAACATATCCGGTAAGATTGACAGGGGAGTTTTATGTTAAATAACCTTTATGGCATGGCAAAATATAGGTCATATATTACATGTAGCCATTAATCTTGAGTCAATTCGAAGTGCTCAATGCCTGTGCAAGGAGCTGAACTATATAGTATCTGCCACCCCACTCCTTCCTCTACACCAACAAATGTGATGAACAATCCTTTTTTTTTCTTCCTTTTTGTGTGCCTTGGAAATTAAAAATATGCTATGGTAAGAATACGATTATACTAATTGCGGATATGTGATTTATCTCTTCAGCTTGGTGTTTGAAACAAAAAATGGTCCGTGGCAAGGAAACATTCAAAAGGATGTAATTGTTGGCAATCATTTCTCGGAATCTTAACACGTTGTTTTTTGGCTTTCAATTTGATGAAAGCAAAAATTTACTTTTTCTCTTTTTAGGGGGAAGGAGGGAGTGGGGGTAACACAGGAGGTAAGTCTCCCAAAGCTATATGGAATTATCTTTTTTCTTTTAAGAAAATTTTACTACAAGAATAATGAAATCGCCAGCTAAATAGTAAGAGAAGTGTTATTAATTATTTCATGAGAGATAAGTCCTCTGAAGCCCTGTGGATTTCTCCTTTCCTTAAGAAAATTAACAAAAAGTTGGCCGCTAAAAAGATTTAAAAAGGTATTATTGATTATTTAATGAAAGCAACAACAAATCTTTTTCTCTAAAAAAGTGGGAGGGGAGGGGGCTAAAGTATAAATGCCTCCAGCCTCTCCCACTTCGTACACCTATAAAATGAACTACACTGATGCTATATTCTGATAACTCGCTTACCTAGAAGGTAGACAGCTATACAAAATGATAGCCCTGGAACAGTGGCATAGGTAGACTTTTTCAGGGGTGAAAAGCTGAATCCAAGTTAACCCTCCTCTCAAATATATATATAATATATATATATATATATATATATATATATATATATATATATATATATATATATATATATATATATATATATATATATATATATATGTATATATATATATACACATATATATATATATATATATATATATATATATATATATATATATATATATATATATATATATATATATATATATATATATATATATATATATATATATATCTATACATATATATATATATATATATATATATATAAAATGGGAATTTTAAGTCAGGAAGCATATTTTGAGAAAAACTTTAGATGATATTTTGAGGAGAAAATTCAGACATTTTGGGAATAGCAAAAACATCGGGAATAGTGAGATAATACTTAAGAAATTTTAAGAGAAACTTTTGAATAAAATATTGAATATGTTGAGAAAAAACTTCAAGAATTTTGAGAAGTAAGTTGGAAATTTACTAATTTGCTAAATAGTCCTAACTTGAAAATTCGGTTTTTAGAAGTTTTGTGATCCTTTTTGCCAAGATGGCTGTTACGCAAGACGATTGCTTTCATCAGGATTACCAAATCAATCCAACATTCTGAATATTCTGTTGTACAAATTTTCTGACTTTGTGAAAATTTGCGGCCAGCGGGACAACTGCCATCCACCCCTCCCCCCTCCCCGTTTAGCTACGCCACTGCCGTGGAACAGAATGACATTTGATGGCGTTCAGCGCGATCTGCTCGTGCTAAAGAGAGAACGTTCATGCAGGTTCTACATTACATTACTTCAGTTACTCAAGGGACATTTTAAGGCGAAAATCTCACCAAAGCTATTTAAACCCATAGTAATTAGATTATTTTATCTTTTTATATCCATTAACAGGCCTTGGCAGCAGTCTGCGGAGCATTTAGAATATTGGAGATCGGGTAACGTGGTATTTCTGAAGAAAAGAAACATTTGACAAATTTCAACAAGCTTCCACCTAAGATTATTGGACATCAAATCCCTCAGCCCCAACTCCGCCGCCCCTGATTCAATATGTGTTGCAAAGAAGGGCAATATTGCCTCCTTATTAAGAGCACAGCTTGATCTACGTGCACGCAAACAACCAGTGATAACATTTTGAGTGGTGATTTCTCTAATTCAAGATTGATGTTTTTCCACATTCTGGCATTTTACCAAAATAGAAACAGAAACATCTTGGTAGAATCTGTCATATTTATCAATGGTTACAGCCTTTTTTTTGAAAAGGAAAATCCCACGTACAGTTAGTGACCTTTCATCTTCAATTGCACTTTTTGGTTCCGATTTTGGTTCATATTTTAAGAACCGCATGTCTGTTTTGTTTCATAATTAGAATATTTATGATGTTAGCTGGCGTGGACATGTTCATGATGTAAAAAAAATTGAATTTCATTAATGTGCATAATGGGCGGGGCTTCACTTGATTTGGTTGAAAAGAGCTTGTAAACACAGTCTCAAAAACTGTATATGAAATTCAGTTCATATATGGTGCACAGATATCCCATGGTCTGTATAAGTGGCCTGTTGTTTTTGGTTTTGATATATTGCATATTAATGAGTATGTGGGGCTTAATGTAAAAAATTTAAAATGTTAATAATTTAACAACCGCTTGTTTGTTTTCTTTCATATTTGGGATTATTATGATGTTAGCAGTAAACAGTATTTTAAGAGTGGTATTCTTGATTCATGTCATATTTGGTACACAGAAAGCAGATCGTCTGTAGATGTGCCCTATTGTTTTTGGTGGTGATATACTAATAAGTGGGCAGGGCTTAAAGTGGAAAAGGTGATAAATGAGCAACTGTATAATCCGTTTTGCGTCATGTTGGGCATGATGTGTGCATGCTTATGTTATCAGCAGATGTCATTAATATGCATGTTGGGCGTGGCTTAATGTGAAAGTCTTAAATGATGTAAACACCATACTGTATCTTATAAACAATATATCAAATTTATGCTATGTCAGGTACACAGATGGGTTATGGTTTGTACATATGTTCTAATGTTGTGGTAGTGATATCGTGAATATTAATAGGTAGGCGGGGCTTACTGACAAATTCTTGAAATGGAACAAATGAGCAACTATTTTCGCATCATATTTGCTATGATAATGTTCTTAATTATCGTGCAAATGCTTATGTTTTCAACATTTTTATTGATCTGCATGGTGGGTGTGGCTTATGAATAAATATCATGGAATAAATATTTCATGATATACAATAACATGACAGTTAATACAAATTTTGCAAATCAATCAGTCTGTTAATAAAAACTTTGGAACCACAAAACCTTTTGATTTTTGCCCACTTTTCCTCCTTGGGCCACCCCCTCCCTCCCCTCTCCGTTCTTGGAATCTCCACTCATCACAAAACTAAAACCCACCCTAACCTCTTCATCAATCTCCACAACCAAATCAAAGACCAACTCTAAAATACACCTCCATCTATACTGATGGCTCCAAGGAAGGCAACAAGACAGCTGCTGTTGCCGTCATCCAAGACATCACCCTCAGTAGCAGACTTCCCGACTACTCATCCATCTTTTCAGCCGAGGCTAAGGCCATTCTCCTCGCCCTTAACTTTATTGAATACTCTCCGCTCAGCCACTATGCCATTTTCTCCGACTCAAAGGCTGTTTTAACTTCTTTACTCAATCTTAAATAGGATAACCTCACGTGCTACCTCCTCCGGAAACTCCTTTCTCCCACCCTCTGCAGGAAAAGTTTTCTTTTCTTCTGGATACCCAGCCATGTTGGCATCCCTGGCAATGACGGCTGATGCAGCCGCTAAGCTTGCCCTCAACCTCCTCCCTACCCCTTTTCCCAAAACTCTCTCTGACATCAAACCGCTCATCGCTATCCTTGTTCGTGACCGCTGGCAAACCTTATGGAACTCCCAAATTGATAACAAACTCCATGTCATCCAGCCCACAATTCCGATCAAATCCACCATCAACAACCTCTCTCGTATCGACAACCTTCATATTACCCGTCTTAGAATTGGTCACACCCACCTCATTCACTCCCACCTCCTTATTGGCTCCCCCAACCCCTCTGCAACAATTGCCACTGCACCCTCACAATCCATCACGTTCTCCTTGCTTGCCCCCTGTACAACCTTCCTAGAGCTTTCCTCGCTCCCCACATCTCAATTGCTGAGTTGTACCAGAAAAATCCTCCGGATAAAATTATCCCCTTCCTTCATCATGCTTCCCTCTACAACCATATTTAATTCTCCTCTTCCACCCCCTCTCTACTTTGTTTTGTTTCAACCATGCACCTCCCCTCTCGATCACAGCTTTCTGACCCTTTGTTCTTGAGGTTCTCTCATTCTCCCCGTGCTTTCTTTCCTTCCTACCTCTAGAATGATCTGACCTCTCAGGCACAATTTGACCCTTGTTGTCGTGGTGCTGTTCAGCCCTCGTCAAAAAAACATTTAAAATAATGTGCCTGATAAGTCCATGTTATTTAAAGAATGAAAAGATAAGCAATTGACAGAAAATATGTATTTACTCCAAAAGAAAACGACAAGTGAAAAAAAAATATCTTCTAAATTAGTAAATGGTTATAATAAACCTTTTAAATCCAATAAGATCAAGAGGTGGTACCAAATATATTGAAGGTTAAGGTAAAATGTGAAAATCCTAAATAAATAAAAAAGAAAGGAATGCATCTTTTCCTTATATTTGGGTAAATTGTAGCCTACCTAAAATGTCTGTGGCCACGGATTTGTATTCCATACTTTAATAGACCAATTATCTACGAATAGGTCTACTTCGAAAAGTAAAGCATGCTCTCGTTTAGACGTACAGCTTTGTTTCAAAGTTATAGAATAAATTGTAAAAATATGGATGTAGCATCACTATTTTAATGTAGACTTTCTGTATATGTTATTCTAAAACAATTAGCTTGTGACATTTCCCCCTTGCACCTATATTCAACATACACTCCTCATTTTCGGTACCACCTAGCCCTATCTGCATATACAACGACATCACTCACGCACACCTACAATTGGACACGTCTTGGCACTCCTCCCCCTTCCACCACTATCTTTCAATGTTGAGACGCAGTTTGGAAAATAAAGCTTTTGGTGATATATTTTGAACAGGGAAGGGAGGGGAGGCAGGGGAAATGTAGAAATGAAACAAGTGCCCAGAACATGTGTTTGGGGGGTTGAATATCCCATTATGACGGTATGAGAGTTGATTATTCTAGAAAGGCATGACACTGATGAAGAAAAAATTGATCAAAAATATGTTCGGTATTTGTAGGTATGTGTGAAGGTATTTCCCGAGATTTCCCAATTAGCAGCAACATTTTATTAAAACTAAATGAAGCAGTAAAAAATTTCCGCTTGCAACCAGGAACATACTCGAGTACACCCCTATCCCTTTCCTTCCTGGGAGGTGACCCTTCCTACATCCCTTGACAAATATTGGCAACCAACAAGGATCTTAAAGGGTATAATATGGGTCGGAAGGCTTCCTTACCTTTAGCCGCAAAAGCCCAAATATGAGTGGACAGGTGGATGTGGCTGTCCATGGTAAATCCTGGTAATTGCCCATCGGGCGAAAAGCTTAAGGTTTTAAAATTGTATTGCTTTGAAAGTAATTGAGGAGGGGGACATGGCCCTGATATTATTAAGACGTTCACCTCCCTATATACTGATATATCTGAAGGATTTTGGTTCTACAGTATATGTTGTAGAGTTTGGTCCAATCTTCAACACTGCGTTCAAAATTGAAAAGATTTTATATTTTTCTGATATATAAAAGAAATTTCGTTGAAAATCGAAAGAAATGCCCTGAAATCGAAGAAAATTTTACGGAAATTAAGGAAAGTTACCGAATATTGAGGAAAATTTCCATAAATGTGGCCAGAAAATTTCCTGAAAACAGGGCCAAAAAATTTGCTAACATTTCCTGACAATCAAAAAACCTGTGCGAAAATGAAGGAAATATTTGAAAATTGAAAGATAATTTCTGAAAATTGGATTTTTTTCGATTAGCAGCAACTAATTGAATGTGGATAGAAACTTAATTTAGCAATGCAATTATTTTCACACTTGTAACCGGGAATTTTGGGGTTCTTGCCGCTTCCCCCTCCGTTTGAGAGGGATCATATTTTGTCCTGCGATTTTGTGGCTTAACAACCATGGGATTTGTCAAAAAAGTAGCAAAACTGAATCTACGAAGGGTATCTATAATATACCACCTGAAGAAAGTTTGAGGAAAAATGATTTAAATAGTGAAAGAATTGAATAAACTTGGTTTAAATACATAAATACTTCGAGAAATCTGAGGCTGTGACATCACAACTAGTCTGATTTCAGTCGTTTCTACAGAAATGATACCAAACTTTAAACCTTGAATATCTCGTTAACGGAATAAGATTTTGCAATGCTTCCTTCACCATTCAGCCATTACGTTTCTTTTGAAGTCCTCTTTTATATAAGATGGACATGCTTGACCCCTGAACTAATCTTTTAAGAGTTTTCACAAATTATAAGCAGAGATAACAAAGGTAGGCATAAGGTAAAAGCCTTTTAAGTTTTTACAAGTCCAATATTAGGGCTGTTGGGCCTCCAACTGTCTTTAGAGGAAATTGAGAATTGTGTGCGCGCAAAGCGCGTGAAATTTCACAGTTCTAGTCCTTTTTTTTTTTCTTTAATGAAAAGATCATATTTCTTTGAAGAAAAAGTTTTCGAATGTTTCAAAAGACAGGTTCCTTCTATAAAAAGGGCCCCCAACTTTGTCTTTAAGGGGAATCTTAAAATTGTGTATGGGCGTGATGCGCGTGAAATTTCACAATTTTAGGGCAATATTTGTGTTACTTTCTTTAATGAAAAGATTAGACATGTATAGTCTTTGAAGAAAAAGTTTTCAATATTTGAAAGAGCAGGTTTCTTCTCTAAATAAGGGCACTTGTCCTTTTGAAAGAGTAGTTTTCCCTCAGAGAAAAGGCACTTTTCCTCTCTGAAAAAGGGCACTTTTTAACTTTCAGAAAAGTGGGGGCACATGCACCCTATGGTTTCGCCGCCTATGGTTACCGCCCCGTGAGTATAAGATGGTCCCGTACGACCATGCAAGCTGGTCACCACTGATGACTTTCTGACAGAATCTCGCCGCTTCTCACGGTTATCCGATGCTCTGTCAGTCTGTGGGAGGTGTTAACTTAGTTCACCCTTTCCAAGTTTTTCTATCTCTCTTTCAAGCTTTCCGACAAGGTACCCTGCAAGATTGTCTTCGTCAGGTCAGTCGATCTAGAGGCATGACCATAATAACAGTCAAATAATCACCAACAAGATGGCAATCCGCATGTTTTTCCAGGAAACATGACATTTCATATCGATTTATTGACCTTTGACCTTTGACTTTTAAAGGACATACCCCATTATGTTCGAGACACAGCACTACATTAACTTCCACCAACCCACCTAGTTGCATTACCTACCAAGTGCCAACCCAATATTACTTATGGTTTTTCCAAGAAGCCTGAAACAAAATGTACTATTCTAATCAATTATTTGACCTTTTAAGTAGCATATGCCGTTGTATGTGGGACATAACCCTGTATCACCCTCCTCCAACCCATTAAGTAAAAAACTCAACCAAACAACTAAGGATGAATACAATAGCAGTTACGTTTTCCAACGAAATGTAACACAAAATTTACCTTTATTATTTGACCTCTGACCTTTTGAATTTGAGCAACATGTTACATCTTTTTCAAGACACAACTTTACATCATCCTTCATCAACCCACCAAGTAACAACCCAATTGCATTTATGGTTTTTGCATAATACGCAACTGACCAAAATTTACCATTTGAATTTTACAATTTAATCTCTGACCTTTGAGGTACATTACCCAATGACCAATTATCAACTTGATAGCTTGCACCGTTTTCTCTGTACTTGCGACATAAAATGTAGTATTTTTGATAAATTATTTGACCTCTGACCTCTGAATGTTAAGGTGCATGACCCAATTTGTGCGAGAAATCGGTTCATATCACCCTACACCCGTTCACCATGTTTCAATTTGATAACTTGTATGTTTTTTTCTTTACACACTATACAAAATTTTGCATTTTTTATCAATTATTTGACCTCTAATCTTTGATCTTAAGGTGCATGACCCAACTCGGGCGAGCATAACTTCACATGACCTTACATCCTCCCACCTAGTTTCAACTTAGTAGCTTGAACGGTTTTCTCTGTATACGCGACACAATGTTTTGTACAACACTCACCCACACATCCATCCACCCACACACCCATCCACACCCACACACACACGAACACCCCCTCCCACACACACACAAGTGAGTACAATACCTTATCGCCATATATACTATATGTTGCGATAAGGTAATAAAGATAAACCAAGGAAGTATGAGACCCACATATAGATTCTTGGATAAACCAACATGCGCTTGAATAATATCATGAATAGAGCATCAATTATGCAGCAGCTTAACCAATGATACAAGAATTCAACAACATTCCATACTGGAGGTTTTGTTAACACGTAAATTTAATTTTACAGACGTGCTTTAATATGTTTTGTTTTTTGTTTTCTGCAATGTGCAAATCTATTGTCATCATAACCGACTGGTTAGTTCAATTGGTAGAGCATTCGCTTTCCAGCCGTGGGTTCGATGGTCGTGGGTTCGATCCCCAGTCGAGTCATACCAAAGACTTTAAAAATGTGACCTGCTGCCCTCTCGATTGGTACTCAGCATAAAGGATCGGAGCAGGGTAATAGTACAGGCTTGTACGCCGTATGTTGGCTGCAGCTTTGAGCCTGAAGTTTCCATTGTAAAGCGCTTTAAGTATGCATATTTGCGTAGAAAAGCGCCATATAAAAACCAAGTAGTAGTAGTAGTAGTAGTAGTAGTAGTAGTAGTAGTAGTAGTAGTAGTAGTAGTAGTAGTAGTAGTAGTAGTAGTAGGTAGTAGCAGGCAGTAGTGGGTAGCAGTAGCAGCAGTAGTAGTGGTAGTGGTGGCAGTAGGCAGTGGTAGTAGTAGTGCAGTGGTGGTAGTGGTGGTGGCAGTAGTAGTAGTAGTAGTTGTAGTAGTAGTAGTAGTAGTAGTAGTAGTAGTAGTAGCAGTAGAATAGTATTTGCTTAATTAAAACGTCTTTTTGTTACATAATGTTTACAATCTGTTCAAATGATAAGGCCATGAAATGAAAACGATTTAAAAAAATGATATAACATCACAACATATGTTTACCAAGTAAGTATAGTATTTTTATCAAACTATACGATGAGCACATTCGTGAGGTCATTAAATGAAAAACAAAATAGAAGTTTATGTTACAAGCAGAAACACATCTGCTCATAAGTCCTTTTAATATGATGTTCCTAGGATAGATTATCCTGCTCACAACTTAATGAATTGTGATGGGAGAACCATGGCTCCTAATAATCTTAACTTTAAATGTACCGTTGTATTTTTTTTTCACAAAACGGTGATAAACGATTCTCAATGTTGTCCATATTTATTCTTAACTTTTTAATTGCTACATACAGTCTCACATTTAATGATTTTTCTTTATTTATTCAAACTTTTATAATACCAATGTTTTAATAATATTTATGGCTAAGCGCACTCGTTACGTTACCATATAATGTATGAATCGCGCTATACAAATCCAAACTTCTTCTGTTTTCTCCAATTTTGTTTAATTAATGAAATATCGTGTTAACAAGATACTCTGGGCAATTCAAATAAAACGACTATCATTAATATTGATAAGCTGAATTCCGCTGATGACATACACCATTCATCTTGGATATGCAATACCTTTACTCAGGTGACTCGATATAGCGGATATAATTTTCCGCCGTGAGTCTAACAAAACAACTTTTGCACATATATATATATATATATATATATATATATATATATATATATATATATATATATATATATATAATATATATATATATATATATATATATATATATATATATATATATATATATATATATATATATATATATATATATATATATATATATATATATATATATATATATATATATATATATATATATATATATATATATATATATATATATATATATATATATATATATATATATATATATATATATATATATATATATATATATATATATATATATATATATATATATATATATATATATATATATATATATATATATATATATATATATTTCATTTAAATATTTAAATATAAACTGATGAATGATGCTTCGTATTACCTTGCCTTTATCCAACTTAAAAAAATGCATTTGACTCTGTGTGGCCAGAGGGTGTATAGAAGGCACTCAGCTTCTTTGGTTTGCAACAAAAACTCCTAAATTTACTGTACTTAAAGCTTTGTACAGCGAGTCCAGCAGCACAGTATGATTTAATGGAGAATATACTGATTGGTTTAGCACCACAGTAGGAGTGCGTCAGGGATGTGTCATCTCCCCACAGCTCTTCAATATCCTCCTGGCACTGGTAATGTTATTTGCAAGAGATGACACCTCCCCCTCCCCCTTTTTTCCCCGAGGAGTCCATATACAAGGACATACATTCTCTAACCTCTGTTTTGCTGATGATATTGCACTCATAACTGAAACACCTGCCGAACTCCAAACCTTAGTAGATAGAGTACATGAACATAGCTGTAGTTTTGTCCTCAAGATAAATATATCAAAAACAAATGTTCAAGTCATAAGCAAAACAGATACCCACCTCCACATCCTCATAAATGGTGAAATACTAAAACAAGTTGAAGACTTCATCTACCTTGGTGACACAATAACAAGCGAGGGAACATGCAGGGAAGATATTAAGAGCAGATTTGGAAAGACCCTTGGTGCAGTTCAAAGATTGCAGCCCATTTGAAGTGCAGGGGACATCAGCTGTTCTACAAAAGTTACACTATACCAAGTCCTTGTGATGTCTAGTCTCCTTTACGGGCAGAAACATGGACCCTACGAATGGAAGATGAAAATAGACTTCTCGTTTTTGAGATGATGTGCTTGAAGAAGATTCTCTGAGTATCCCAAATATACAGAATCCGAAACTCAAATATACGCCAAACACTGAACGCAAAGATCACAGTCCTTGGCCGCATACAACTGAAAAGACTGCGCTTCTTCGGACACACCCAGCGAATGCCTCCAACAAGATACCCCAAAATCCTTATGAAAGCAAGGGTCCAAGGAGCCCGTCCTAGAGGAAGGCCTGCAAAACGATGGATGGATTGCATTAGACAAGACCTTTCACCCATGCACAACACATCGCTAGTCGAGATAGGAAGATTGGCTAATGACCGTAAGACGTGGAAAGACATCATGAACCAGATGGCAATGCAGTGTGCTCATCCACCCGTGCCGACGCCTTAGTTCAAGGTAGGTCAATCCAACTCAAAAAGATTTGTAAGACATATGCAGGTTATTAATTTTTTTAATCATTTTGCCGTATTCATTTATTGTGAAAAAGTTTCTGGTAATGCACAAAACTTGAAGAAGAAAAAAAGCATTCATGAAATTAAGATTTCACATCATACCAAGAGTTGAAATGTAATAACACCTTTCCGCATCATCAGAAATCAAAAAGCGATAACCGAAATCAACATTGACGTTCACCTTTGACAATAACACGTACTATACCCCTAAATGGGTCTGAACGAATGCATCACATGTATAAAAGCACGAATATTCTCCAAGTGATTGCAGTGTTACTTAAAAAAAAAAAGTCTCTACTACATTTAATTCACGGCCAGTTGTAAACAGTTATCGTCAGCGCATGAAATGATCTGTTTGAGCTGTTTAAAATTTGTGATTTTTACTAGAAATACTTGTTTAGTTCCTCTCATTTAAATTGCTTCGTTGAATTAATAGAACATCAAAACAAAAAATGAACATTTTTCTAATAGTGAGTGTCTTTATTCTCTCGGCGCAAGCCTATCAAAACAATTACCTTGATTTCATGAAAACGTTTCTTAATTCTTCTCATAATGAATTGCGTCCGTACCCTCGTTCAAATGTGCCAGAATTCCTTCGGAAAGCATACGAGTCCGTTCAGAATGACCAGTTTACGAGACAGGAGGACGTCGGTATTCGGTTGTCTGCAGTTAGAGTCTCCCATATCAAAGGTAAGTTCTACGTTTGACCTGAAGTTCTTTGGACAATTAAAAAAAAAAAGGTTACATACCGAGTTATGAGTAAAAATTTGCAAATAAGAAATTTCGATTTGTGGCTAGTCGAAGTTCGATTACTTTACAGATGCAGAGATAAAAGCCTGAAGATCATTAATTCAATTTCAGCATTCAGTGGCTGGAAATGTAGATAACTTTTGCTACTCTACTGCTCTAGAAATTGTCACACCAAACTGAACAGAAACCTGTTTCATAAAAAATTTAATAACATTTCGCATACCAAAACATGCGAATTGAAAAAGTTGCGAAATAGCTTTTTTTAATTGATCCCATATCAATTTGTTATAATACATTTTAGTAAATGGTTACTTCAAGATTCACTTGTCATAAGCGAGTATTTCCCAGGTAAGAAAAACATATTACTTCTTATAACTCAATTTGGGATATTCCTGTGAGTTCTCATGTTCATGAAGCATAAGATAAAGGACCGTTAAAAGAAACAAATTATTAAAATAATGTTGATATCTTATTCCGTTTTTGGAGTCTTTATATTTCAAAGATTTCACCAGTGTGTTCAAAAAGGTCGCATGTACAGTGTGATGCTATAATTTAGAAAATATTCATGTATTTCATTAAAAATTAAGTACCTTTCAAAATTATTGGAAAAATAATTGGCTTTGATTAATTTTATTAATACAAAAAATGTATTAATTTGCACATGATGTATTAATCACACTCTACATAGGTAGATCACTTTTCAATACAGAATAGGAATGTTTTTTAAGAGGTTTTAATACTGTTTGCTTAATTGTTGAGAAATGTCTAGGAATTAAAACCATACAAAAATAAAAGGTTAAGAGAAGAAAATTAGATTCCTTTTTATCATATTGAGAAAAAGACCCAATGCATATGCTACAACGTTACGCAACATGCATAATATCTGTAAACATTTCACCAACTTGTTTCTTTCGGCTATACCTACATTTTTTCGCTTTATTTTACATTAAGAATCGGGACTTAAGCTTTTTATAACACGCTAGTATACCTATAAAACCTATACAATATTAAGATACTAACTATATTCGATAATCATTTTCTATAATTGTTTTCTTGAGTATAGTTTCTTATCTGTTTACGACCATTACCTTGACTCTCAGTGATCAATCCCTTGTTGTACTTTCCAATGTACAATTTACAATTCAAGCGCTTGAGGTGTGATCGACTTATCAAATTACCAGATGTGAAATGATAGGAACTGAACAATACAATTGTCCCTGACCTAAATAACGTTGACAGGTTGAATTTCGGAATGTTCAAGTAAACTTATTGCAAGAAGAATTAAACACTTGCCAGTGGGAAATATTATTTTCTTAATTTGCAGGTGTTTGATACAAACTACGCCCAAAAGACTTAATACAAGTTCTTTCTTTGCTTTCCGATTTTCTTTTCATGATTGGCAACTCTTAGTACGTCACATGTGGAATTGATCCTGTTTGATTCCATAGCTCATTCATGTGTCAAGTATAGATTTATTACAAATTATGTCATCTTAATTCAAACTTGATGATATTATAATTTCCACAAGAAGGCGAAGTACGGGAAGTAAAGAATTCAACATTTATATCCATCTATAGGAAGTAATAAACCCTTTTCAGTACCTCACCCGGCAACCCGGTTCGATCAGTCTATCGTCTGCAATCCATACGTGGTCCGTGCACTTAATGGATAAGCAAACGTTTTGTCAGTACTCCATGATTTGTCTATAATTTGAAATGTTTCCTAAACGTTTCTTTTTCTATTCATCTCTGTATTTACACCCTAAATAAATCCACAGAAATAAATCGTTTGATTATTGTAATACTTTTAGCATAACATACTCTTCGTATTATAAAAGAGTCTCTCACTTATTATAAACTGATAAATAAATGACAATACCTTGTATATGAAAATCGCCAAAAGGATTCCTTTCTCGTCTTGGATTCACTATCACAATTTTTCTTGAAAGATATTTAGCAGTTCAATGGTCACGATTGTTCATCTTTTATGATAGGACAATCAAAAATGTTCAAATATTTTATTTCTTTAAATTGATATTAACGTCAGCAACTTTATATTTTTTGTAGAAGTTACTGATATTAATAAAATCGCTTACAAACTCTGAAATCTTTGTTTTGGAGGATGCATTTGTAACCTGGGTATCTTACCAGCTAAAGTGCATTATTTATGATATACTATTTGAAGACAATTTTTTGATAAAAGTGTATTCTATTTGTGAAAAGCGAGTGATTTTTCTTCTAAATAAGACTTTATACTTTTATATGGAAGTCATTTTCAAAGAAACCTATGACATCTTTAAAACTCATATCTCTTTAACGGAACAAGATATTAAAGGAGATTCTACACTGTTCTGTTTGTATCTTTATCTTCTTTCTTACAAGATTAACATTTCTTACACTAAGCTTATCATTTGAGATGTGTGCCAAGTTCAATCAACTTTTACACACAGAAACTTTCGAAAAACTTTCTTAACGGTATTACCAAAGAATTATAACTGCGTCAATAAGGCTGTAGAAAGTATCAATGTCTTGGATTCTTGAAATAAAAAGTAAGAAATCACCTTTAAAATTTAATTTCAAATCTTTACATTATACCTAAAGTGGGAAAGTTGTTCACAATTGTCCACTTCCAAATTACATTGCCACCGTCAGACCGTATGGATTACATATAAAATTATTCGTGTTTATTACACAAAAGTTGATATGCAAAAAAGATATTTCGTTAGTGCGTTTGACCTTGGTATGATATGAACTCGTTGGGAAAAAAAGAAAAGAAGATTACCAAAAAAGGTATGCATGTCGATGTAACAATACTTTTAAAGGAAGTAATACGTCTCAGATGACGGAAAACGAAGATGTGACAAAATGATATTCAACGATTTTTGTATGTGATTTCCCAACGCGAAGTAAAGTCCGATGGTCTATTTGGTTAGAATTTTTCCGGGCACGAACTAATAAAGACATTGGATACAAATTCGTTTAATATTAAATATTTTTAAACTTTTGGCATTGTTAAGTCATCAAATTGTTTTGCAACCTAACAAGACAAAACCTCGATTCATTTTCGAATCTTTAATTCGTATCTAAGGTATGACTGTATGAATGAAAACTCAGAACACCGAGCAGAATCCATACGCATTCCTTTGTGTAAGCATTTAATTGCTCACTAATTTAGTCAGTCCTCTTTTTGCTGGAGAATTGTTGAAAAGCTTTAATTTTGATTTTTTTTGATTTTCAGATTGCGGATCACACAGCAAAGTCAAATTTAGTCTTCAAGCAAGAGATCTATCGGAGTTTACAAGCTACGTTATGGTTTTGACGAAGGATACGTGTCGGTCTAGCCCATGTAATAGCTCCATTCAACGGCATTCAAGGGGTTTCGCTACATTTCTAGAAGGTAAATCTTTGAATGTGAGAATCACTTCTGATGGCGGTGGCATTGAGAGTTCAATTAACATTGATCATAATAAATTTCTTGATGAACATTCAAGGAATGTGATGACTGTCGGTAAGCACGAACTGTTCAACGTAACTGACTTACTTTGGAATGGAACAGTGGGAACCGACAGCATAATATTGAGTTTGGAACTCTTGGTAGACGGAATTCACCTTTATCCTGCAGATATCTTTGAGATGAGATCAAAACACGCCAGGAGTCCATTACTTGTTGCTTTGAACAAATTTGATTTGCAGAAGTTCAAAACACAGCTTCATGATGTTTCAACAATTGAGTCAGAAGTCGCCCAACGATCGCTTCAGAAAAGATCTGTTTATTCTTCTACATCAAATGAGACCTGTCAAATCAGAGACTGGATTATCAACTTTGCTGATATTGAATTGCATTGGATTTTCTATCCAGAAAATTACAACGCGAGATACTGCTCTGGAGGTTGCAATGCTATGCCTCTGACTACCTCTATTGACGAAACAAACCATGCGACTCTGAGACGTTTCTATCGTCACAAATTTACCCAGAATTTAGGAGATAATCAGACGAATGTATTCTTACCCCCTGATGTAGTCTGTGTACCAAGTTCCTTTAAGCCTTTATCAATGTTGCACTTAACGGCTAATGGTATGTTCGTTTTGAGAACATGGCCAGAAATGATAGTCACGTCTTGTGCTTGTTACTAATATATGAGATCAATCTATTGATTCACGGTATGATTGTTGTATGCTTACCTGATGGAATCTGTGATTGTTTGAAACCAAAGGGTCGAAAAATTTCTCAAAGTTGCCTTTACTTTTTAGAAACATTATAAACGCACTCATAGTGATAACAACGTCAATGCGAGAAATAAGAAAGAGTGAAAAAAACTTTGTAAATAAATATTATCTTATCAAGTTATAATGTGAATTAATATACTACAGTGAAAAATTACTCTCCTCGGTATCTCATGTGTAGCAAAACACTATTAGGGAAAGGGAGCTCTTCGCTACTATTGAATAGGAAATGAGGAATATTGTACACTATATACTGCTTTGTTGCGCTTTAAGAAACTGGGTTTTATGCACTGACGTTTCATATTTTTTATCTAGGTTAATATGACGAATAGGCCTTTTATAATTTGGGTTAAGGGAGTGAAGATAAGAACGCACTCGGTTATAATGTGAGGTCAGCGGTGTAAGTATCGGCGTGGGGATGAGATGAAAACAGGCGGTAAATCTGGGATCAGGTCGGTAAAACTTAAAGTTTAGAATACGACTTGAGCGAAGGAAAAAATGACGACTTCATTAAAACAGGACAGTTTAAGGCCAATTAACTACTTGAAAAAACGATTATGATTATTTATTGATTATTAAAATAATTATGTCTGTTTTTTTCATTGTAAAAAGCAACCAAATGTTGTCCTAAAGGAGACTAAAATTGCTAAAGTATACGTTTCCTGCAAACTCGTACGTTTGTCCCAATCATTACAGAACTCGCCCCTTGAACAGAACTCCATCCTAATTTTCTGTGCCTGTGGCATTTCAGTAACCGCATGTGGCGGTTTGCAATTTCCAGTTTATTTCCAAATAATTCCACTTTGCGTTTTAACAAAATTTGCCCTCTAAAGGTGTGAAATTTGTTTTATTTGGACAAATTATTAGAAAATTCAACCTTTGAACACCGAAATTGACGCTATATTTCGTATTTCCACGTAAATTCATTTCGAAGTTAAGAAATATCAAGAGCATCATTCCAACAATAAAACTTCCTTCCCGTATAACGGCAAAACGAGGGGAGTTTTTATTGAATAACATCAATATGTGTTACGTCTGTGAAGTTTTAGGCATAAAGAAACTTGTAAAATGTATTTCTTGTATATTCATAAGTAACCAATATATAAATTCATTGAGTCATATTCAAAGAAGCATGAGTTTATGTGTATAATTATCTCGTAATTGCTATTGCCTAAGATTATCTTTGGAAAACACTTTTCGCACTGCACGTGATTGCTTAACGTAAGTATGCTCGATGGTGCATAACTCCTGACCTCTACACACTGACACACAAAAAGTCCTTAAGCGTATATTGCACCATGGAGCTATTAACTCAGTTAATAGCTCTATGATTGAACTGATGAATGGAAATGGAGTTAACCGCAGGATTGTTTATCGAAAAAGTGTTAAGGGGAGAAGGTTACGCTAATGGTCGGGAAGATTTTGAAAGTCACTTAAAATAACGCTGCTGAAAATTGTGTTATTTTTACAATTTCTGCACCAAATGAAATAATAAACCAGTTTTCAGGGTATAAATGATCCAAGTAAGAACTTGTTGATGTTTAATATTTAGTTTTGATAAAATTACAGCATTTTTTGCTGAGTTGTCTCAATTACCTGTGTGGCCGAATAGTTGCGTAATACCTTTTCAATTCGTTGAGAGTGTCCTTCGAAGTGGACGAAAATGACACTCGCAGTTTCATCCCGTCCATGTTTCAAGGGGCCCTTTCTTCAAATGATATGGAAATGATGATGCTATAATATGTCTATTCGGGTCCACTCATCTATAGGGAATCAACAAACAAGGCTGCTGTTTTTTTTTTTAACTTTAAAACATTTTTAAATGTATTCATGTTTGCAATTTATAAATTTGTGTCGCTTCTTCGAGAAAAGGAGCGCTTATCGTTTTTCTGATTTCAATATATATTTCGACGTTGTAGCTTTACTTTGATACTGGATTGAATTATACAACATATTTGCATAATGTAAAATATGACTTCTAAAACCTCATAATGAAGCAGGGATTCAGGTTCTAACAATTGTACTAAGTTGTACTTACTTATTTCTTTGACATTGTATTCATATTGTAGTTGAAAAGCAGTACCTACATAAATAGCTACGCACTGCTTAGATCCTGTGTTTTTAAGTTTCTTTTGGTTCTCGTAAATGTGATCATCATGTAATGATATTCATCAAGTCAAGCTACATGAGCTAAACTATATACTCGATCGAATATAATAGTTCATTAACCTGATAGTCCGGCACGAACCAAATTTGAGTCACGGAGGTAGATGGCTCGACTTCTGTTGAGCAGTTGAATTACGGTATTTAGAAAATACGTGACCCTATAAACCCTCCCTCCCGAATGATTAGCCAGTCTACCCCAGTCATTTCTCCTCAGTGGCGTAGCCAGCCTCATAAAGGTGGAGCGGTCCTCCATGACTTTTGATGTGAACATCAAAAAGTAAGGGTTCAAAGGACCTTGATGACATTTATTCTGAAAAAGTGAGGGCCCGCCCGCCCAATTTTGTGTATATGTGTATGTATGTATATGGTGCGTGTGTGAGTGGTTGTGTGCTTTTGTAAGGTTGTGGAGCTCCTGTAAGGCCTCTTGAAAAAAACGACATATTACTTCTATATTCAATGATGCTGAAGTCCTAAATAGTCCAGGAGGTACCCTTGTTCGAGGCACCATTACCCATCATGGAAATGCTTTTGTGAACCTCTATGGCAATTAGTAAAATATTGAAGGTAGATATTATTATGAGAAATTACGAAAGCTGTCTATTGTCCAGTACCACTAATTACCCACCAGTTCGTTTAAAAAAAAAAAAAAAGCCATTCACGTAATTACAGTACAGGTGTGTGGCACTATGCGTTCGTGGCACTCCCGATAGGAGACTTTTTATTGGAAAGAAAGTTTGAGGTCCCCATCAGATCTGACCTGTTGATCATGTGTTGCATTTTTCTTGGTGGAGGCCCGGCTTCGGTATAGGGTTCTAAGAGCAGAAGAACGATTAGTTATATATATATAATGGAGTGTCAGAAATACCTCCAACGTTTACCCCAAGTTGACCAATTATAAAACATCATTTTTTTAGTGTGTTCGACAAACAAAAGTAAAGTACACTGTCA
>JAIGNY010001329.1:1475000-1487500 GCA_020152595.1 Chiridota heheva
GCTCCTGAACAAGTCTATTATGTCTTTATTACAACGGTTTCGTCACCAAAAAAGCCATATCGTTGAAATCAAACCCTGCGTATGATAATTCTCTGATGTATTTCATTTTCGCATATTTCATTGTCAATTTTTTTAAATGAAACTCAGCTGTTGTAATTGTAAACCGTCGTCTTGTTTGAAAAAAATGTATTAAAACAATATGAAGGCAATATTATTCAATACTTTTGGGCCCCACATTTACAGCGCATGAGGAAGAAAGCTGACCGCCTGACCGAATAATGACTGGAAGACGGAGTTAATGTGGCTGACCTTCCGACCAAATAATGAATGAAAGACGGGGTTAACGTGGCTAATCGTCTGACCAAATAATAAATGAAAGACGGGTTAACGTGGCTAACCGTCTGGCCAAATAATGAATGAAAGACGGGGTTAATATGGCTGATCGTCTGACCGAATAATGAATGACTGAAAGACGGGGTTAACGTAGCTGACTGTCTGACCGAATAATGACTGAAAGATGTGGTTAACGTGGCTGACCGTCTGACCGAATAATGACTGGCAGACGGGTAAGCGTAGGCTGACTGTCTGACCGAATTATGACTGGAAGACGGGTTAGCGTGGCTGACCGTCTGACCCAATAATGACTGAAAGATGGGCTTAAGATGGACACCAGAGTTGACCTATCGTTCCAAGAGCAGAAATTAAAATCAGTTTGAAGAAGCCACATTAAAGGCAAGTTATATTCTCTAATGTGGAGGTAAATATATTTAAATTCCCGTGTTTTTATTGGTCGAAATACAATGGTACAATGTGCTCTTACTTTGATGGGCCAATCAGCAACGTTTTGGAATAATCCAAAATAATTTGGAATTAATCACGATAGATGGCATTTAAACTAAAAGAAAACCAAACTGTATTCCAGTCAATAATGCTTAAAATCTTAAAAGGGATCGGCTACTAGTGGTTCCAGAGGCTTTCCTGGGAGGGATAAAATGTACTGTAAAGCAAAAACCATATTGGTTTTAGGGGGACACGTGCAAAGTATCACGTGAAAATTTAATTTCAACTTTCTTTTTATTCTCTGTGAAAGCCTTTAGAGAAAAGGCCCGAATTAAGCCAAATAGGATATTTTACAATCAAATAAGTCTCCAAAAAGTTTTCCTGAAATAAAATGATCAAATTCAACATCAAAAGCCTTGTAGCCAAGCAAGTAGTCTCGACAAGCCAAATTATCGGAAAAGGCCAAGTTACTTTTTTCCCGGTTCAACCAATCTTAAAAACCATCTTTTTCACAGTTGGCTTCTAAAAAGCCATTACACCAACCTATCAACGCTGGTGGACTCCAGAATTTGGAAAGATGGACAGACACAATACTTGACAAGATGAAAGTGGAATAGTTTTCTTTTCCCTGTACCTTCCGAAACTCATCTTGCCTAGATCTACCCTCCTCATAGACTGAGTTCTAAGGAATAGCCTACATGAAGGCTAACCAAGGTTCAGGCCTACACAAAGGCTAATTAAGGCTCAGGCCTGCATGAAAGCCAATCAAGGCTCATGGCACAGAGCCTTGCCCATGCGTGGATTTGCAACCAACGAAAATCCCCTGCCTCAACTTTTACAACCTGTAACTTAAAGCAAGATTTCAGTTAACAGTTCGGTTGGTATACCGCCGATCGGGGGACTCAATAAGTCCCCCAATCAGGAGACTCAAGAATGCACACTGAGCTTACAGTGATATATGGAAGCCGCCATTTTATTGTGAAGTTTCAGCCATAGACGCCTATCAGTCGCTTTATAAAGGTTTGTAACAAAGTTTGCTTAATTCATGTTCAAATTCGCCAAAGTAAAACAACGTCGTTACTATCACGCAGTTATTGCTAAATAATTTGCACAAATGCCCAAGCTATTTCTCTTAATTTCAGAAAACCTCATTAAAGCGCGACTGTCTTACGGTAACACATAATAAGAATTCATTACTTTTCGTCAAATTTCTCAAAAAACCGCACAGTGATTTTCAAAAGCGCACGGTGAAAAAATAATTCATATCCCATTATTTCAAATCGTAACGAAAAATTTGAGCCCTTCGCAGTGGTTGAGTTTCCCACGCTCGAAATGTGTCTGATTCCTATGTTACTCCTATACAATCTTTGAATTTGGATAGATGCATTGTGGGATACTTCTGTAAAGAATCCCCCGATCGGGAGAACAAGACTGATCTCCCGATTGGGGGTACGAACCGAACTGGTTAACAAAGAAAGTGAGTCTTCTCATAAACCGTTTGATAAATATCAAGGAAGCTCTATATCTTTTGATATGTGGTTATCGAACACTGGTTCTTTAAACCATACAGATAATTCTACAATCATTTGAAGTTCATCTACAAAGTAGGCCTAAAGGAATATATCGGACGCACGGTGCGTTATCGGAACATTGCGTGTCCATAGTATGAAAATAGAAACCCAACAAATGCGTGCATGCTCAGGTTTATAATATGTTATAAGCCATAAACTTAATGCGATGATTTTAATTTTAAGGATCTGAGTGATTCTTAAAATTAAAGGCCAGTTGTCGTCTCTATTGTTCGAGGTAAATAAAAGAATCCTGTGTTTTGATTGGTCGAAGCACAATAGCATAGTGTGCACTTACATTGATATGCCAATCAGTGTCGTTTTGGAATAAATTGTACACCGCTACATTTTAATCACGATAGACGGTCTTTAAGGTTTTCCTGGACTATGGGCTACCGAAAGAGTGTTGAGGTAGTATGTGCTTCTTGGCACGATAAGACAGGAAACATATTCAAGACAATTGTCCTTTATAAGACATATCATCAAGAGGAAATATTTCCACCGAATCGCCAATATCCTATGCGCTGTTCTGTCTGAAAACTTGAAAGGCGTGTCGCGATTTTGTACATATAAAGTGGGTTTTGTAACCATTATAAAAACAATTGTCCAAGGAATAATATTATTAACAAATACGTGCTTGCTCAGGTTTATAATATGTTATAAGCCATAAACATAATGCGATGATTTTAATTAGACATTACTTTCAGGCACTATGCAAGTGCGTAAAAAAAATAGTAATAATTATATCAAAAGGGTTGCTAATTGATTCGTTTGCGCTTTAGAATGCATCAAAATTATACCATATAAAAACTATTTTCACTGTACAAATGTTACCGTGATATTTGTTAACGCCATATTTTCATATTAATATTGCTTTTCATGAATGTTATAATCGTATACTGCATAGGTTGAGCTACTACATCATTGATGTCATAAGTTAAAATTCTTGTCAGAAAATTGGTCATAATCCATACTGCAATCAGCAATTGACAATTGCTTCAAAAGCTCAAACACCGAAAGACCATTTTGGGGTAATAATTATAAATGCACGATTTTTTTCACCGATGCAAGACTGGGCATGACACCATAGGCCTTAAATAGACTTGGCATTTGCGGATATACCCATGGAAGGGATCTGGAGTAAAAACTAGCTTTTGGCGGCTGAAAACACAGGGCGATATGTTTCAGGCCCCGAAAGCTTAATTCCTCTCGGGCCCAAAATACTCTGTTTTACCTCTAGATGTACCAATAACAGATGCACAATGCAAACGCATTCGCCACCTGATTCAAGCTCCTTTACCAGTTTACCTTGTCCTTGCTGACATGACTGATTATTGTGTATCTTCAACACATTATTCACACTGTACTACTATCTGCAAACAAAATCACGTAAAGAACTATATTATTATCTCTCTTGATCAGTTGATCAGAAAGCCAGACATCTCATCATGTCATACAAACCAATCCAGACAGCAAGTGTTAGAGCAGGGATTTGGAAAGTCGGGTATTTGTGCATATTGTGCATACCAAAGTGCACATATTATGTAAACAAATACCTCTTGACTTAGTTTTTGTGACTGACACAGATCCAAATGGAAAGAAGAAACCCACAAAAACTACCCTCTGGAATAATTGTTCATTCATTTAGTATCCGTTTTATTGCAATGAACTGTACATGTCCCGTGATGCACAATCGTCAGACAGGGGTATATGCTTACTCCTTCCTCCATCAAACAATTTGATTTATTGCAACCAACTATAGATGGCTTAGTAATAACCCCTTGACATAACCCCGTCGGCACTTAAATTACTAGTCTGACCTCAGTCACTGCACCAGTCACCACGAAATATTAAGGGGACAAAGGCCCTGAATTTTGGGGGGCCGTCTTCTTTTGATACTCTGAAATACGTGCTAGTTGGGCCCAGCTGTTGACAAAATCTGCACACAAAAAAACAGAGAAAAATTCCGGTTGGGGTCAATTGGGATTTTCGATTGGAATCGTGTATTTCAAACTGAACTGAACTATTTCGTAACTGAGAGTCCCAACGTTGATGACCTGTTCGCAACTGTTGAAGAGGCACTAAACTGAAAAGTAAGGGCGCTCGTTTATGCGAATTTGTGGTGAATTTTACAGATAAATCATCCACAAAAGACCAATAAACTTCATGCCTCCATAGCCCACAGACGACGTGAAGGTTACTTGAATATTCATATTAACCAGAAAATTGCTACACCGTTGCGTGCTAAATAATCATTTGATTTTTGGGTACCCACTAAAGATACGCCCATATTTTTTGATCTATTTCTCCTTTATCTGAGATTAGGTGAAATATCTAGTTGGTATCTGCCACTCTAAGTAAAGACCAGTTCGGAATCACAACTGAGCCAACTAGGAAATGCTGGTAGGGAGAAGTTACTGTACCAACTGGATGGAGATAATCATGTGTACAGTAATGATACACATTGTGGATACATTTATTCGGATTTCGACGAATTAGAAAATCGACCTCGGTGAGAAGTTGGTAACGAGGCACTCCAAGCCCCAATATAATCTTGAAGCGACCATACCAAGTGTTTTACATACAGCATACAATTATCAGATCATTGATGCTTAAACTACATTCCAATACAATTCACGATTACACCGTATGACTTTAATTCCGAATAAGATTGATGTCATCCGTTCAAAAATTCTTCGAAAGTATTCATGTGGTGAACCTACCAAGTAAATATATATCCCTACCCGTAGTACCGTCGGACTGATGCCAGCCGTATTAGTATGGCTGTCGTTAGTGATGGTTGGCCGTCTGATGATTCTACAAAAGCCCATGATACCCTGCTGTGCTGTTTTAAGCGCTGTGTTAAAAGATAGGAAAATCTCAGTTTTAAGATCTTTATGAAAACAAAACTATTTAACCTCTTTTTCCCGCCTACAATGCTTATTTATGATGTTTGAAGCCCATTCATGTCTTCAAAAACTGCTTTACGGTGATTTTAGTTACTTTTATCGAAGCATTTACTGGACTACTTTTCTTTCCGTAAAAAGGCAAAGTCCGGTCAAAGCTCAAAATACTGCTATCCGGCTATGACATTTTATCAGAGATAATATGTTTTAGATCATTTGAGGGGGAAAATGTGAATAGTTGATCACAAACGTGCGGTTATTATGAAAGATGGCCACGAATACATGAATCGGAGACATTTTATCCCGTCGTGATGCTAAATAGGTAAAGGTTTAGGAAAAGTTTTGTGGAAAATGTATTAATTAGACTAATTGGTATAAGAATATCCAAAAAGTATTTTTTTTTTAATCATCAATTTTCTACAACGTGTGAATTCTAAACAACATAGGAATTGTATACCAGCTATAACAACCCTCGACGGCAATCCCAACAGCCCAATGTCAACCAAACTATGGGATGTGTGTAATAATTAGTAATATCATACTAGTATGATATGATACTATGCAGCTATGTATGAGTATACATAGTGCACTTTTGAGCAAAATGTATGTTCGCAACATATATTTGAATTTGACACCATGGCCTTGAGAACGTTCAAATACTATTTAACCGGTGTGCATGAGATGATCCTACAAAGAAAATTTACTGATTTGTTATATCTAAATGGGTCTCATGGAATTAAAGATATATTTCCTTTAAAAACACATCAAAGGATGCAGGCCTCTTTGATGTTAATTCCATGAATTTAGCATTAAGGTTTGTATAACTTTACCATGCACAGACTGACTGAGAGACAGACAAGAGGAGCGACAAAAATGGTGACGAAAATACCGATAATTGGCATTGTAATCTGTAAGCATATAAAGTTTACAGCTCACAGCTTAAAGGAAGCCTATCCTTAAGCCACGCTTTGTTTCATTATCGATTGTTAATTGAGATGAAAAGCGATCTTATCAGCATACTAAACAAATTTCGTAGCAGCTCAAAGACTAAGGGTCATTAATCATATGCTTACCAATTAAACTACCTGATGAGATCTGTGTACCCCAAGAATCTCTCAAACACCTCTAACACAACCTATCATACACACACGCCCCTCCTAACTGCCTAGCAATATGAGACTGCCCTGTGAAAAATCAAACTGAAAGAGCGCGTCTCTTTTGTTGTATAGATGGCTCTTACTACTGGCGTTATGATTATATTCAACTTTGCCTCCCAAAATTTCGCAGCTTTACTATCACGCTGTCTTCAGTACAAAAATAGAGATGGAGCATATTCAAATGTCATCTAAAATGCACACATCTAAATCTCGGCTCACTGATGAGTGGTGGAAAACTCTTGAACATTTTTGACTAGTTTTTCACTGTTTTTGATCGTCTTAAGTTCTGTAACAAAATCCAATATGCCAACACTCCAAACACATATATCAGCTTATAACATGCATGTTTTTATCATTTCTTGGCCAAACACTCAATAGTCAGATAGTTCAAAAGTTGTTAAATGGATGACTTTCAAAAGGTCTTATGATTTCCTGTCTAATAAAAAGCTGTCAGATTGTCAGATTGTATATATCAAATCATATCATATATATAAACTTTAACCGTCTGAATGTACACACTTTACTCTCTTCAAAACAAACAGCTTTCAACTAAACTTTAATGTTTTTTATTTTGGTTTAGTTCTTCTTTTAAGCAGAATATTAATTTGAAATCCTCCTTGGGTCTAAACCATATTTAGATATTTGACATTAAGTGACAGTTAAGCCTCGATATTACAGTTTATTTCACCTGGCAACTTTTCATATATTGCCAATGTTCATAAACAGGCAAAATTGTTTGTAGAAGAAAGTTCAAAATTGATGTAACAACTTATTAAATAAATGGAGTTTATGGAGATAAAAACGACTGGTGTTACACAGTCATTGCTATAATCATTTGTGTGTATGTGTGTATGTGTGTGGGTATGGGTGTGTGTGTGTGTGTGTGTGTGTGTGTTTGATGGTCTCAATCGTACATAAGTCACAATGATTAATTTGAAACAAGTAAGAATTGGTAGGGATAAGCCGATGGATAGGTCTAAACTGAAACCACGTAATAGAACAAAATACAGCCCATAAACAGTCAGAAATGTAGATGATTAGCTTTTCTTCCCATTTAAAAAGTGCTCTCTTTGGGACAACGGAACTAGACAACAAGAGTTACTATATGCTTGCTATAATTGATGATAAGAGAGCAAATTAGTATTTACACGACAGTGTATATTTTGATTCCAAAACATGGGCCTGGATCCTAGATATTTCACATTGGAGGAAAGAACAAGAAGACAACTATTCCGCCTAGCATGTAATGAAGAAGGGAACATATATTTGAAGAATGCCCTGTACATGCCTCTAAGAACAAATATTTATCGTAGCATTTTGAGTATTCAGACGATTCTGTTTGGTAATTGTCATGATCGTATGCTAAATCTTTTACTTATTTTGGTTACATTTTATATCTTTAATACAATACTTTCGAATTGTTTGCCTTCATTTCAGGGACCATATAAGTTTTTATCCTTGGGCTATTATTTTAATTTACACAGATGTATTTTAAACAAAAATATGAACAAGTTTTGGGAACCTTGGTTTCGAATTTTAAGATTATGGTAACTTCTCTGTTTACTTTTTTTCACATTATTATTTTATGTAACTGAAATGTTTTTATGTACATATGTCAGTATGTGCTTGCAGTATTTTCCTTGTTTTTGTATTTGACTCTGTTTATCAAGAAATAATTAAAATATACAACAGGAAAGAAAGAAAAAAATATATATATATATATATATATATATATATATATATATATATATATATATATATATATATATATATATATATATATATATATATATATATATATATATATATATATATATATATATATATATATATATATATATATATATACATATATATATATATATATATATATATATATATATATATATATATATATATATATATATTTATAAACATATATATATATATATGAATATATATAAATATAAATATATGTATATATTTATCTATATATATATATATATATATATATATATATATATATATATATATATATATATATATATATATATATATATATATATATATATATGTATATATATATATATATATATATATATATATATATATATATATATATATATATATATATATATATATATATATATATATATATATATATATATATATATATATATATATATATATATATATATATATATATATATATATATATATATATATATATATATATATATATATATATATATATATATATATATATATATATATATATATATATATATATATATATATATATATATATAATTTAATCCTTTAAAAGGAAAATTCTACAAAGGAGAAAATGGGTAATATCTTTTATACTTTCTACCCAAAAGGAATAGCAGGGGAAATGAGAAAATGTGGTAACATTGTAATTTCTTTTAATGTTGAACTTTTTTAGACATTTTTGTTCTCCCTTGTGCCCCAAAATGCTAAATCGTTTTTTTTAAATTTTACAGTTTGGAAAATGGGAGATCTCAGTTGGTTAAAAGAAAAGTATCGTCCTATATCAAGATATATACATTCAGATGTGTGATCGATTTACATAGCAGATTTCTCACTATTACTATACAAAATTGATAACCGGAAGTGACGTTACCAGCACGGCGGCGTTTACTTATGATTGTATTTATTGGAGGATACATGTTCCTATGAAACAGTCATCATCTGAAACATCAAAACATTATTAACCGTCCTTTCGGAAGAGAGTAGATCTGTAGATCATGAATCGAACAAAATAAGTGTTATTCTGGCGTAATTGGAAAAAATCTAGTTATGCCATTTACGAGTGGGAGTGGCATAATAAAGAGATGATATTGGTTCAACAGCACTGATCTTTTGTATAAAGGTTGAATAATGTCGCTTTCCTGGTTTGAGACTTGAGATGCCCATAGCAATTACTGTATAAACAGATAAATGTATCAAAACAAAACCAGAAGTTTTAGATGTATAGATCCATTGACAAATTTAGTTTTCGTTTTATTTTTTTGATGCGTTTGTCGATCAAAGAAAGGGAAACTTTGTGAATTAAAGGAGGACCCCCTATTCCCTTTCCCTTAAGTTAATTTGCCATGAGCAGCTAGGACCAAAAACTTGATAAAGGAAATCACCAGAAACTGAGAAAACGTGTTTTGTGCGGTGGCGTCGCTAAGTGGGAACGTGGGTAACTATTCTCTAAAAGTTGTCGAGCACCAATGAAAAACCGGATGACCTCAAACTTGAAGATTTTATTTCTTGGTCCTCGATACTGTTTTAATGTTTCGAAATTAATAAAAGAAAGCTGTTTTTTTTTTTGTCAATGACTGTTTGACAAGTAATCCTTCAAAATTGTACATCATGTTTCACCATTCCATTGCCAAACTCCCAAATTGACAAGGGCACCCTTAAGCTTTGTGTTGTTTTCAAGGAATCACAGATTGTCAGAATCTAAAATGTTTTGCAAGAAAATTAGCGTCAAACTACTAACATAATATGCCGATGACTTTGTTTGCTTTGCACGCTTTTATAACATCCTTTTCACTGTTTTTGACCCGAAAATATGTACTCATTTTGCTTGAATTTCTTCATGTTTTTAGCGTTGGGGGAAAATTGTTCCTTGCCTGTTTAGAACTAGAGATTTAAATGCTTTCTCGGTTGATTCTAAATATTAGTAAAGATCATTTTCCTTTTCATTAATCTAAATGTTGAACTGTTGGAACTTATTCAATGTCTTCAGTGAGCTTCATTTATTTGAATCCGTATTTGGAACATTAAAACACGGAATCTCCATAGCTTGCTTCGCCGCATGCACGCCAGTAGTAAGGGTAACTATACAGGCCTAGAAAGTCCGGGCCTGTATAGTGGCCCCTGAGATTTTCCCTCTGGGTCATCGGATTGGTCGGGGTCTCAATAGTGACCTCTGAGATTTGCATTCATTTGCATATACTTAATGCTAACTTTGGATTGGTCGGGTCTGTTAGCGTCCCCTGAGATTTTCTCTCTTCATTATCGGATTGGTCGGGGTCTGTAAAGTGACCTCTGAAATTTTCCAGCTAATCACTACCTGTATAGCCGCCCCTGAGATTTTTTCCTCTGGGTCATCGAATTTCCGTCACAAGATACTCTCGACGACGGAGCTTCTGATTCGTCACTACCTGTATAGTGACCTCTGAGATTTGTATTCATTTGCATATACTTAATGCTAACTTCGGATTGGCCACTCCCTGTATAGCGGCCCCTGAGATTTTCTCTCTTCATCATCGGATTGGTCGGGGTCTGCATAGTGACCTCTGAGATTTTCCAGCCAATTACTACCTGTATAGCCGCCCCTGAGATTTTTTCCTCTGGGTCATCGGATTGCCGTCACAAGATATTCTCGACGACGGAGCTTCTGATTCGTCACTACCTGTATAGTGACCTCTGAGATTTGTATTCATTTGCATATACTTAATGCTAACTTCGGATTGGCCACTACCTGTATAGCGGCCCCTGAGATTTTCCCTTTTCGTCATCGGAACTTATTGTCGCCCATTTTAAAACAATACACCTTGATAATCTGTTGATTAGAAGTTTAGATTTTTCGTAGAGTACTGGGTATGTTAGGTACTCATTGTCGCCCATTTCAAAACAACACACCCTGATAATCTGTTGATAGAAACTTAGAATTGTCAAAGAGTTTAAACTGTACAAATAACATAGATAAATCGCCATGTCACAATTATCGATAATACCGGGATAATATTGTCACAATTTACCGAGTCTAGTCATTCGGGAAACTTTGTTTACTTGTCATGTTTAAGACCATGGAGCCTACTATCTGGGAATAGTATCTCCATGTTGAGACCAACGTTTTAAAAAAAAAGTAAGATTTGAGCGGCGATATTTTTTAAAGGGTGTGATTTAAGCGGCGATATTTTTTTAACGTGTACGATTTGAGAACGAAATTTTATTTTTACATCCCATTGACTTCTCTGACACCCTCATTTGAGAAACAATTTTTCTAAAACTCATCATTTGAGAAACAATTTTTCTGAAACACTGTCATTTAAGGCAGTTTTTTGCTCAACTGTTTTTCATTTAAGAGAACAAAGCTGGTGTCTAACGGGAAATGACAGGACAAAACTGCGCTTTAATGCAAAATACGGGGGTCTACGGGGGATTAATCGTGGGAATAATTGGACAAAACTACGTTTTTAACGGGAAAAATGGCGTCAACGGGGAGAATGACAGGACTGTACTGCACTTTAATGCGAAATACCTGGGGTCTACGGGGCAGGGGCTTAATCGTGGGACTAATTAGACAAAACTACGTTTTCAACGGAAAAAATGGCGTCTGACAGAAAATGACAGGACAGAACTGCACTTTAATGCGAAATACGGGGGTCAACGGGGGCTTAATTTTGGGACTAATTGGACAAAACTACGTTTTTAACGGGCAAAAATGGCTTCAATGGGAGAATGACAATTACAGTTGCGAAACGGCTTTGACCAAATTAATGAACGATCTACTTTGGTCTATGGAAAGGCAAGAGGTCTCTGCGTTGTCTTGTATAGACCTAAGTGCCGCATTTGACACGGTAGACCATGAAATATTAATCAAAGTTTTAAATGTTAAATTTGGTATAGAAGGCACCGCTCTTCTCTGGTTTCAGTCCTATTTGAAGTCACGATGCTTTAGAGTCACTATTGAAAATATGTTCTCAACTACTCGGTATTTGGATTTTTCTGTGCCACAAGGATCATGCCTAGGCCCCTTTTTACATCTAGTTTATGCCAGTACCATGCAGGAATTGATTTCACATGATTTAACACTCTATGGCTATGCCGATGACCATGCAATTAGGGGATCATTTTATAGTAATAATCGTAACTCTGAAATTAAATGTAAAACTGATATTGAGGACTGCATGATTAACATTAAACATTGGATGGACTCTAATCGACTGAAAATGAATGATGCAAAGACAGAATTTATTTTATTTGGTCATGATAAGCAATTAAGAAAATGTAGCACAAATGATATTAATGTAGTTGGTACTTATGTGAACAAATCACATACCATTAGATATTTGGGTGCCCTGCTTGAT